>JAEQBH010008537.1:0-118694 GCA_016808115.1 Tetrastigma voinierianum
AATCTATTAATTAAAGGTGGGTAAAATATTTTAGAAATGCGTGGCGTAACTTACCAAGATCCATACTACAGGCTATAGTATGGAACCTCATGTCCATATCTTGATCGTGTGGTGTCAAAACGCCGTGTGATCACAGCGATACTGCTTGCATGTGGAATCATGAAAGTCCATCAAACCGAAGCATAGGGGGGTGAAGTGATGATCTAGCGTCGCGTCTCATAATGCTATGTGTATGGTGCATGAAAGAGTCGCGATCGGTGGTGTCATCGTCCAACATGCAGTATTACTCGTAGGCAAGGTACGAATTATCTCACATTGCATCCCCAGCTAGCAGCGGGGACTCTCTAGGCAGTGCCACTCGACAATCTCGAAACATATGGCCCGGTGACATACGTCCAGCGGATCTGATCGGCTAAACAGATATATGGGAGCTGGTCAAGTAACTCTCCCACTTATGGTTGCCATGAGACCTACATGTAGACACTTTTATCTTGATAAAATTTTCACAGAATATGAATATAATTAATATAGAACCATAAAGTTTTACATAAACATTACCTGATCAGGAGTCTGTGCATCTAGCTGATCTCGGTATAGGAGGAGCACACCCGATGGGTTATGCACCCGTGTCAAAGGTACTCTCCACCTACACCCGAGTGGAAGTGGTAGGCGTACCTCGCTCGTGGGGATGTCACAGTAATCCATGTGGACAGCCTCGGTGGGTCACCATCTGACATCGACATCCGCATCATGGCATGGCCAGTGGTGGTGCTAGATCGGCGTGGGGGTCGCCCAAAATCGTTCGCCCGCGTGCGATCTCCATGATCATGAGATACGGAACAATGAGAAAGTGGGTAAAAAATAATGAAGTTTTTACTATTTAAGTAAGGGAAAAAATTATAAATCATTTCCCTTTACATGACCCATAATTTAACGAAAATCGGGCAGAGTCTCCTTTGTACGAAGAGGTCTACCCAAAATACAACATGTACAAATATACCGACCAACAAGTCTCAATGACCTCAATAGGTCGAATTATGAGTAATAGTGGCATAAGCATCCCAATTCATCCATACACAACAACACACATTCGTTAATACGCCATGTAACGAGTGTAATGTCTGACCGTAATACCACGGCTACGATCCAAGTTGGCTCGGCATAACTCGCGGTATGTATGTGCTGAAATCTTGCCACCCCACTTCTGCAGCGATGGCGTCAAATACCATGATAGCGGTAGATGCTTTATGAACCATCACACCCTTCTTGTCGCAAGCGAGAAGGATCGATAAGCGCTAAGATGATTGCAGCTTTGCGCTCTAATGTGACATCATCTACGCATCGGGTGGCGGTGGATGCTTGCAAACACAACCACGCGGAGATAGTGACTCCTCTAGTATCGGCGGGTGGGATGACCAGGTAACTCGCGCACAAAGCGCGCGCCGCCCTGTCGAGCAGCACATGTGCCGATGGCTAACGGGCCATGAATCACGAGCGAGGAGAATGGCGGCGATCACGTAAGGTAATCGTCATCTCCCTCTTGCGGCACATGGAGCGTGTGTCTCGAATTACATCATCTCTCGACGGTGAGGTGATAAGTGGCCAATCGATGCGATGTGGCTGACGGTCTATCTGCGTAAATCCGGACCTAATCACGTATGGGTGGATCGAGATATCCATCCTCCATGAACATGAAGCTCTCAATACAACATCGGCGGAGGATCTCCTGAAGCTGCAACCAACGAAACATCCAAATTTAAAAGTGGTTATGTATAAATTACGTATTTTTACAACTACTAATAGTAATTGCTAATTAACAAATTACGTGCACCGCGCTCTGTATCACACTAGAGTGTGTGATCGGTGTCTGTCTTGCAAAAACAAGACAGATGTATCCGACGGATCCGCATCATGAATCCCCCTGAACGCCATGTCTATAAGATATAACAAATCCGGCTATAATTGTCGAATATAGTTTGTAGCCGACATTATTCTGGCGGCAATTTACAATAAACACGTACAATAAGAATGTTTCATTCAATAGAATAAGTCACGATATAGAGCCCGACTACTAAATATTCGGTGCCTCGTTTCTGAAATAAGCGGCTAGTACATAAGTCTCTGAGCAGTAAAAAAAAAAGGTGAGGTCTCATTTACAAACAAACAACTAATTGCCTTACTTCACATCCATAACTAAAGTTGATTTCTACTCTTACAAGACCATGGGTGTGATACTGTTGTTTGCCTGACCCACGTTTTATCTTGGTTTGCCCTCCTAATGTCCATTTCATTATGCAAGCGGGTTTTGATTTAGGATGACCTTTGACTTGAGTTTCACCATTGACTCGGGAGCTACGATCGTTGGACCATCATAAAGAAGTACTCATCTTCATTGAATAGGATAAAACAAACTTGCCCCGAGTGTCGCCCAATAAGATTTGCGTAATGTAGTGGCCTTGAACAAATGGCCGAGAATTGACACATCGATCGCGACATCTTTGCGATGATAGCTACATGGAAATCCATATATCAGTGTCTTACCACATGTGCATTTCTTGTCATGTAAGTTCAAGTGATGAATCGCGTCCCACTCCTAGACTTTACGCAATCGCCTGTAAGTGATTGTAAGAACAATTTCCATTATTGACCTTAATCACCACGACCACGAATCGAGCATCAACATATGAATTAATTGCTCATCGGATGCAATCATGACACCTTGTTCCCTTATTCTTTGTTTTTAACAAAGTAAATGGTAAAAATGGAAAATGTCAAATGAGACAATGCGCGATTGGTAAAATTTGCGAGCCCCTTCAGAACCTTTGTTAAATACCTTTGACATATTGGTTGGCGTATCCCATATGCCGACCTCCATCATGTAGAAGGTCACCCATAACGGAAGAGAGGATCGCCTCTAACCATTTGTAAGTGCTTGATTAGATTCTCCCGATTGTAGCCATATGCTATTCATCTTCAGGTAGTGTTGTTGCAGCGGTACTCTTTCACTAAATTCTTGACAGATTTATCTTTAGGCGGGTCATAAAATTGCTTCGCGAGATGGCGCGTGCGGATCGTGATGAGCATATGGTGCATCCCAGCGAGGATGAGGATCGCTCATATTTTGCCATAATACGGATCTATCGGATATAACTTACATATTCGTCCGTTGTATTTACTCTATTTCGATACATGCCAAGAACCATCCCCGACTATCAATATTCGCCTTAGTAATAGCAAATGCTGATAGAATATTGATTATTTCCATCATCCCATAGCAATCAACAGTGTCCATTTATACTTCCATACAAATGTGTACCATCAATACTAAGTCTGGAATGACAATTTGTGAACCCTTGATAAATGGCAGATACTCTTTGAGAACAATATTTGGAATGTATATCTCACATTGTTTATTGTAGCTATAGGAAGTGTAGTTTCAAATGACAACACATCCGAGTTGACTTGTTCTATGGCGAGAACAAGCGTGGGAGATACGCCCTTATGATTGGGAAAAATCACCAAATAAGTTTCTAAATGCCTTTATACTTCCCATCGAGGCTTTTTATGTGAAATTTCATATCCCCATTTCTCCACCACTTGGTTGCTTGAATAAGCGGCGAGGGATAACGTAAATTATTGCCTTAATTATTACTGTATGTGAGTAGCAACCAACTTTGAGTCAGTTGATGATGGTCGGTTCGGACACGGTTACACAAATTATCTATTGCTATATTTGTTGATCACAAATAAGGTAGTTTCTTTCACAACCATGGCGCGCGGGCAATTTGGCGTTATTCTTACGGCCTTCTTACATCTTAGAATGACGATTTTTTGGGGAGGCAAGAGCCTCTGTGAACTCTTGGTGTCTTTCTGGTGGTCGTCTTTATTTGCCTCTTGTGATTTAGTTTGGTCAAAACTTGCCCCGACTACAAATTCACCCTCGCATAAGCGGTTGTCTCTTGCACCCGTAGGTCGACCACTTGAATAACAATATCTATGTTTTCGACGTGTTGAAACAAGGTGTTGGTGGTAGGTGATCTTGAATGAGGTGACTGGTTGGTCCTCGTCATCGTTGCGATATTCGATACATCACAATGTAATGCATGCGAAGAGACAAATAACCCTCGCTCATTCTCCAAAACCTGATTTCTAGTCTGGAATGATGATACATGTCCATCGGCTTGGACATGTAAGTCATAATCATATTCATCATCATCTTCACGATTCATAACCTTCTTCATATGACATCATCATCTCCATATGCTCCTGTATCAAAGTACTAGACCATTATTAGGCCTGACCATGTGGTCGATTTACGCGAATTCTCAGTTTACATAGCGCCCGATAGGTCGATTCTCTTGTGGGATTGTATTCTAGCGACCTCGACAAACGATTCCGTTTCCTCGATAGCGATTGTGTTAACGTATTCCGACATTAAGTGCGCGGTCTGTCATTATATTATAAGGTTGGAACTATTTCACATTTTAGAGGATACTTACACTTGAGGGTAAGTTGAAGCGTTTGTAATGGGTGTGCTTGCAAAATGATATCGCGATTGTTGAAGCGTGCGATCAAGCGGTATTTCCAAAGGCCTGATGGAAGAACTGTTCCATCGTATTTCACATCATTATCGATCCTCACTATATGTCCATTGTAGTAGCATTCTGGGAATAGAGAAGCAGACCTCATTGACACATTTCAAATGAAGTAAACAAAATTAAATAGTATGAGATATGTTTATCTGATACTTTGTTTATAAAATAAATGGCCCCAATCGTGCCCCTTTCACAGGGACTCATGATTTAATGAAAAATCGGCGGTCTCCTTTTTCATCTTGGGAGCTCTAATCTGATTCTATAAAGCAACGACTAACATGGCTCAATATCATACAATGGCTATCAGAGTGATTCCAAATTTGAGGAGATAAAAAGGCGGAACAAATAAAGACCTTACTATGATGACCAAATAAGTAAGTCATTAACTATTTGGAACAACTTAGAAATGACATATATATATATATATATATATATATATATACCTATATACTATATGACAAACTCTGTGACATCATTTCTAGAACTTAAACTTGTTTAAGCAATCAAGATGGCCATTTATTATATATTAAAACTTGCGCGATAAATCTCCATGAAGCTTCAGAATTTAAGAGCTTTTGACTGATGCCCATTTTCCTTTTCTGGATTGGATCGTTTTTTCTTTTAATTTTATTGTGGTTTCAGATTTTGGTTGTGATTTGAAGCAAGACAGGCTGTATTTTAAGAATAAATAATATTTATTTGATCAAGATACTATTTCTTCATGATAGTTTTATTTTGTATGAAAATATTAGAATATTTTCTTGAGAGACTTAGTGAAACTACTGAGCTTTTAGAATAAATGGGGAATTCTTTGATCATTTTTTTTTAATGACAGAAGTTTGCAAGGGTTTCTATAAGTATGATTTTTGGTTTGCATATAATGGATGGTGCATAATTAATGGAACCAAGTGCAATTATATTTTTTAAAAGGGGTAACAGTTTCTTTCAATAATAATACAAAAAAATCTCACAACTTAAAAAGAGACGAATCCATAAAATATTGTAAATCTAACATTTTCTTGTAAAATGTTCGGATGGAAAGTTATTTTTAAAAAAGAAAAAAATATATTATTGATTCAAATTCATGATATAAATAGTTAAAATATATGAATCAAATAATATATGAGTTAATAGTATTAGTATAATAAATGGTAACAAACAAACTCTGCTCAAGCCACATAAAAGTGATCACAAAAATTCAAAGCATGGCATGATCATAATTGATTTTCAAGCAAGTGAAGACAGATATAAATCAAATCAGCAGTATCCCATTAGGTGTGAGGATATTGCTTGATTTTTTCTTGTAGTTCTCATGGAATCAAGAAGGCCCATCAATCTAATCCTAGACCCCAAAAGCGAAAACAAAATCATATTCTAAAATCAAATCTCCGTAAATATAACTGCGAAATCGGAAAATGAGGACCAGTACAAGCCTCGTAAGAAGAGTACATTTCAATGGTTGTGCCCTGATGATCCTTGCAGGCGTATAAGGTGGGAACATGGTGGAAATGGATCATGGATCATTGGAAGAAAACCTTGGGAAGGGAGAGAAAATAAAGGAAGGTGGAGAAGAAATCAAGGAAGGGAGAAAAGGAAGGGAAGGGTGTCGGGTTTATTACAAATCAGAAGCTGCAGTGTTAGGAGTCACAATATTCAGCATTTATAAAAATCAAAAACTGGCGTTGAGTCACAAGCTATTGGAACCACAAAAATCGGCAAGCGTTGGAGTCACCAGGCAATTGATATTTTAAAAGTAAAAACCGCAGTGGGAATCTGCGGCCGTTGAAAATTTTTAAAAGCTGGCGTTGTCGCGCCGGTAGCTGCTATATGTTTCGCCTTAACTGGATTTGGTTATATTTTGAAAGTAGATCTTGAGTTGGATTTTATTTTCAATGGATTACTTCCTTTACAAAACTCTTAAACCAAATTACAATCTGATGTTTTTGGTGGAAGGAAAAAGAAATAAGGGTAAAAATGTCCAAATACTTCTTGTTTTGGCCCTTACAACCAAATATATCCTAAATGGGGATCATTCCATAAGCCACCGAACTCCATTTTTGCTTCCTCAATGTCATCATATCATCACCCCAAGAAGACAACCCTCCCATACCTGCTAGGGGTAGTAAATGTTGTTTCCTATGTCTATTAAAGTCTCTCTCTCTCTCTCTTTCCTGATGCTTTGGCTTATACAGGGAAGCAGTAGGTCAACTGCCTTGAACCCGAACAGCTGAACATTGTCTACGGCGATGACCACACAGCTGCTGGAAGATACCACAAAAGTGAGTAGAGATGATCCTCTTTGTCTATTCCTGAGTTGGCACATGTCTGATTATGTGCTTTTCAGAAAGATATAAAATAGTGTTAGAGGTTAGGGTTGGGTTTAGGCGTGATCGAGGGTTTGGAATTAGAATCTCTCGCCTTCTAGGGCTCCTGAGCTGCCTACAAGAGTTTCATGCTTGACTAATATTAGTTTTGGATCTACGAACCCTGAGGGCAAATCTAATCAAAGTGAGGCTTTCGACTTCCTTTTTTTTTCTTTTTTTTTTTAATTTAAAGGAAAAGCCAAAAAAAGAAAAAGAAGAAAGGGTGTGGGGCTAGATATCAGTTAATAATTATAGAAAAATATTTGGTTAAAGAGAGGTTAAAAGACATGTAATAACCATAAATCTGTAGATCAACCGTTCCCATGTTATCCTTAGGCCTATAACTCAAGTGATAAAAGGGTGAGGATGTACCATAGGAGATTCACGTTTGAATCCTTCTTGTAGATCCATTTACTATAATGTATTATACTGCTTGTGAATATATATGTTAAAAAAAAACCCCATTTAGACTTAAAATGTCATCCATTCATATAGTGCTGTTGTATCTTAAAAGAATGAGTTTTTCTGTAGAAAATGAAAGACATTTTTATCAAAATGGATGAAAGTTAAATTTCCAAATTAAGTTTCAAACATCTTTTAATCAAACAGCGTATGGAATCAGCAGGAGATGACAAAATCACATAACAGGAGTTTTTGGCCCCAAAATAATGCTTTTTTTTTTTTAATGCCAAGTTAATATGTTTTTTTTTTTTTAAATGCAAAACTATTATGTTCTCATCAAAGAAACCAAACTGGTTTAATTTTTTTAAAGTTAAAAAATCATACTATAGTTTACAGACATTATGTTAAAACATAACCGAATTGATATTATGTTTTTTTGTTTGGGACAAAACACTCAAAACATAATATGGTTTAGGGGCAGCAGGAGTGTTCCAACAGAGCTACCACTGCAGGTGTGCTGGCTTGAAGTGAGAGGTAGCGTTTGAATTGCAGTGAAAGCAAGTACAAAATATCCTTCCCTATACCAAGCTTGAAACCTGACTGATGCATTTGGATGGAATGGCTATCCCTGTCTATGCTTGATGGCTAAGTTTGGGAAGGATTCTAAATACTCCCTGGAAGAAGAATTATGCTGCAGCAAGGGAAACTCGAAATCAGGAACTTGAGATTGAATACAAGATAGTAATGACACCATTTATTTTGGTCTTTATGAAGTATGGAGTGGGCAGTGGAAGGGAGGATTACTTCTCCATTCTGCCACCGTTCAACGACTATCATCATAAGGAAAACACAATCTACCCACTGCTCTTAAATTTGTCTCTCTCTCTCTCTCTCTCTCTCTCTCTCTCTCTCCTCTGTATTCTGTATATCTCACTCAATTCGATGGAATCATTCTTAGGGCAAACCTTTTTTTTTTTTTTCAATGTGGAGATGACCATCTTTTGCCCATTTCAGTTGGTTTGCTGTGCATTTCTTAAAATACGTAGGTGTCCTCCCTCTCTGCCCTCTAAGATGTATTAATATTGTTTGTACTATGTAATAAAATATTCATCATGAGCAAGTAAAGGGAATATTTGGTTCTTAGTTTTGAAAGCATTTTATATTCTCAAAAACAAGGATAACCTTTGGTTCCAAATTTGTTTTTACAATTCTACAGAAAAACATAAAACAAAATAACATATATATATATACCATACCTATATATATATATATATATATATATATATATATATTAAATTCAAATAATAAAAACAGTTTTCAAATGACTTACTAATACAATGTTTACTATGTTTTCAAAAACTATTTTAAGAATAATTTTACAAAGACAGGAACCAAACAAATGGACCCTAGTTTGCAGATATAATGTGGCCCATTTGTCTCAATTTTTTTTTTTTTTAAATAATGCACAAGACCTAGAATGAATGTTGCCGATTTTCCCGCATTTCAAACCTTGGTTATACCCATAGTTGTAAAAGGCTCAAGGCATACCCAAGGCGCACACCTAAGTGAAGTGACATGTGATATCGAATGAACATCCAAGTGTATTAAAAATGATTCACAATCTACCTAAATTAATAAAAATTTAACATTTCTAACATTTAAAAAACATTCAATGAAAAAAGTAAAGATGTTATATAGAATTTCAATATATAAATACAAATTTAAAGAATAGAAGTGTTTAAAAGAAAATTCAAGTCCACAAGATGTGTCTTTTCAATAAGGAGCATGTTCTGTGCCTTGATAATAGGGACACCTTTTAAAACCATGGGTATACCTAATGGACAATAATTCAAAAAAACTTATTAACTAAAAGCACCATTTTGTCGTCCATCATGCCTAGCACATATGATAGAACACTCAATGTTTCAAAAAAGTAAAACATAGAAGGAAGAGTCACGGAGTTCGAGTTAGGTGATAATAGTTTCTTATATTGTAAGCTAAAGTGTTTAGGTATTAAAAAAAGGACCATTTTGCCCATATGGTCGAGGTGAGTTCACAATTGATTTTGGTAAGATCATGTGATTCAAAAGATGCAAGTAAGTACATCAGGATGCAAACTAAATAATTAAAGATTACTCCAAAGAATGCCCAAGAATTAAAGATTACTCCAAGAATGCCCAAGTCATGGCTTTTCAGAGGTCCACGAGTTTCTTGAGAATCAGTTATCACTCTAGAAATGTCGACAACTCTAAGGGCCTAGTCAGAAATTGCAACTTGGTTTCATCTTTATCAAAGAACTGAACTTTCTTTATTAAAGTTTCAGATTGATACAAAATTTTCCAAATCACCCATGTGAGTCATCAGTTCCTTTTTACCATCCACATATTGGCTATTGCAGGAAGTATATAGTTTATCCATCCATCACTCTCTCACAAGTCACAAATGAGAGTCTCTTTGAAGAGATATCATTTTCATTTACAAAATAGATGAAGGCAACAAGAGAAGATACCATCACTTTGGAATATGAAATTGATGTCAATACAATACTCATACTTTAGAAACTATCTTGATTTAGTTATTTACTTCTTTCTGGGAAAACTTCTGAACAAATCTAAACTAATATTCCCAATTTCAATGGTTTAAGACAAATATGCATTTCAATGGAACACGAGAGTGAATTGGTATCATGCAGGTTTTTCATTATCTCTGACGAAATAGAAAAGAAAAGGTTTCCCACAATGCCTTTGAAAGAATAAAGATTTCATGTGCCATTGCAGAATAAAGGTTTGATACTGTCTCCACTTCCTTTTCCTGACGAAACAAGAACAGAATAGGTGTGAACATTACATCTATCAATTTCTAACTTTGGAAAGAGAAGGAATGATAGTAAATGATAATAATAATAATAATAATAATAGTCACATAATAATATCAAGAGATGGTTCTTAGCACACATACTACATAATCTATCAAGATTTGCTGGATAAAAGAGAAAGAAAAAGTAAAGACAAAATTGAAAATAAAAGTAATGAAGAAGAAAAGATCTGGAGTCGGTGATCAAGAGTAGTGCTCTTCGTTATCAATCCGTCATTCTGATGTTTCTTTTATTTTACACAACCTGTTCAACCATTTCAGGCTGCTGATCATATGAATATTCCTATAAATTAGAGTTAGATAGCTGTAATTCATAGCAACAAAGTCTGAAACCACAGGTGCAACATTTTGATCAGAGCAAAAAAGAGATGACTCATGAACAGAAAGAAGCAGGTTACTCTAGCCCACATTGGAAGGGTGTAAGTTGAACTCTTTATCCCTCATTTCTATACCTTCATTTCAAGTACTTTCTTGAATTTCATATTCATTTTCTTTGATGATTTGTATTTTTTAGATGGGCTTATTTCAAATGCTGTGAAAACTAAAATGAAATGTTTTATTTCCATGTTATACCAGAGTTTGTGCATATATTCTTAGAGCGCCTAAAAAAAATTTATACAAAGTAAATTTACATCTACAGGATTGTCTTTAGAAGTTGGCCAAGAACGCCCCATATTGATTAAGGTCCCTGTTAAGTCTCTAGACATCACATGGGGTAACGATGCTCGGTTTTGGCAAGTAATAACTCTGAGTGATCATGATACCAGGTGGGAATTTTCATTTCATCATCTTCTGAGAGATTTCTCCTACATTTTTCTGATGACAGGAATCTTTACTTAACTTTTTGATAATATCATTTTCCATGATGAGGAGACTGAATTTGAGCAAGGCATGCTGCTCCTTCCAGATGAACTGGATGAAGTCAAGACTCTGAATATCACTCCACCAAGGACACAAAGTATGAAATATTTTATGTGGTTAAGTTCAGGGTGATGCATTCAGTTTAGCATTCAGCTCCTATCAAGTTCAAGGTGAGACACAAGGAGAAGAGGCACAGTCACGTTATGGCATTGAGTCCTACAGAGAGAAACATGATGTCTGGCATGAAATTCCAGAGTAGTGAGTTCGGTTCTGGCATCAAGGACCCTCAGCATATTGAATTTAGTATCTTTGAGATTGATAGTGACTGGTGGAAGGGGTGGTATGGTTCTTGGAGGAGTTAAGATCAAGGAAAAATCAAGGTTGATGAGATGGCTTATTGTTGAAAGTTGGAAGTTGCTTCCTAAAATCCACATACTATGTCTTATTAAAGTTTCATGATTAGAATACGTAAAAGTTTAAGTGTAGTATGGTTTTATCATTGCAGTATAAAAAACCAAAGCCCTTTATATGCCTCGGCTGT
Source organism: Tetrastigma voinierianum (assembly GCA_016808115.1). Lineage (NCBI taxonomy): Eukaryota > Viridiplantae > Streptophyta > Magnoliopsida > Vitales > Vitaceae > Tetrastigma > Tetrastigma voinierianum. Next base: position 11,637 of record JAEQBH010008537.1, read on the forward strand.
TTGTATTAGGAGTTAATTTGGTTTATAATCTATCAACCAGTGCATTTTATGAACACAAGACTATTATAAGAAAACTATTTCTAGACTACACTTGAAGAATGAATACTTTTATCTATGATCCAAGAATTTTGACCACCAAGACAATGAACAAGGATAATAAACCTTGTCTTATTTTTTGATCGGTAAAAGAGAATATCATTAAACAAGAAGCATACACAAGAGAGTCTAGCAGCCTGCCCAGCGTATACAGGAAGTAGCATACAAGGAGACTAACCACAAGACCTGCCTGCAAAAGCTAAGACAACAAATTACCCAGCCCATTAATAAACCTTGTTTTATTAGATTGGGACAAGGTTTTCTAAGTCTTTGCAAATTTGAAGTCATGATATTCATATTAAATCCAAATTCTACAAGCTTGAACTTTTAGGAAAGTGGGTAGTTTAACACGATATCGAAGCTTGGTTTGACAGGAGGTCCTGGGTTCGAACCATCTCCTTGCAAATTTGAATATTTGATCCTCATTTGTTGATTTGAAAGTCCATAATGGACTCCGACTCTCCCATATGGGTATGGGTGCGTACGCACATGGGAGAGTCAGATATGATATTCATGTCGTCTAAATCCTACAAGCTTGAACTTTTAGGAGAGTTGGTAGAGTTTAACATTAAACAATCAAGAGAACAAGGAAAGGATAACAAAGAAAGATTTGTAGTATTCTTTGAATTTGAAATACCAGAAGCAAAAGAAGTAAAAGAGATTCAGAAAGCCATACAGAATAGCAAGAAAAAGTAATGTGATAAACTAATATTCCCAGCAGTTAGCATGAACCATTGTTGAATTAAACAAATATCAACCATAGATTTATGATAAAGGAAAATTAGTTATTTGTCCTATCACCTATACAAGTCAAATCAAAAAACCAAAAATAAATCTCCTTTCCTTACTCTTTATACCCATCAAAATGCTGATCACCCTTAATATCCCTTCCTTTTTAATTGTACATTAGATGGAGCAAAATATATAAATATCCTTCAATTCTAAAATCCAATTACAGGTAATTTCATCTGTTAGAAAAGTACTTAAAAATATGACATTTTCTTATTTTATAAAGAATCATAGTCCAACCTATTCAATGGTAGGAACAGTTCATATAATCTATCAGCTCTGTCAATAATATATCATGAGAATCAAATACAACAATAATATGTGTGAGAATCAAAACCGAAAGTGCAATATCAAGCATTCACTGTAGTGATCATAAAGCATCTATCTTTCCCCTACACAAAAGAACCCAAGACATTCATGCGTTTTGTCAAGTATAATAAAAGAGAGAATAGATGCTTTATCATCAAATAAAATCCTTTTCAACTGATGAATGGAATAAAATCTAGATAAATTGACACCCGTTATCACAGAATATAACTTTCTGACATGTAAAAAAAGAACTTTTAGGATGATGGAGAATCATTTATTGTGGAAAATTATATTCCACATTCGCATGCAGTACCAAATGTCATGAAAATCACCCATCCCCAAAATGTCTTTATTTTTCATTTGACCATGTGCTAAAACTATATTCTACAAATATAGGTTTAAATTAATTAATCACTTTTAAAGGTTGTGTGCTATAAAATGAGTCTTTCATGGAAGACATGAATATCATGAGGAGATGGGATCAAATTGGTCACAAGATGAGAGTTCACAGCTAAGTGAAAAACCTGGTGAGACCATTTCACAGACCTCTGACATCAATCCCAGAGCAAGGAGACAACTAAAGCAAAGCAAGCTCCACAAATATACAGCCATTATGAAAGATGCAGACTCACCAATCGATGGAGTCCTCCGTGAACTGTATGATCAGCTCTATGCTCTGGAGTGCTTTTAGATCAGAATGGGAAGGTGAGTCCCAACTTGCTGATGGGCTAAAAATAGTCACAAACCATGACCTCGATACCTCCAAATCAGTTAAACCCAAAAATACTTACAAAGTTGATAATAGCTTCATCCTGCTAGTGCACAAATTTTGGTTGGAAAAGAAGTTCAACAACTGCTTCATGTTGTTTGCAAGGAATCTCTCAATCACTTGGGCTGAAGATCATCGTTACTGGCACTGGCTTAAGATAAAGGAATCGTAACCTAAAGAAAGTTCAACTGTAACCATCTAAGCTAGAAGGTTCAATTTTGACGAACCTAAAAACAGCCTGGCTATTTCACTGGTTTGGGTGGCTAGGACCACCATTTTTTCTTTTTGAGCAGTTTGTTTGATGCAGTTCAATTCATGATTCTTGCTTTGGGTAGTGTATCTGCTGATGTGGCTGAACTTTAAAAAGTCTGCTGGCTAAGTGCATGGAGAAAATTTGAAATGTAAGCTCTCTCACTGGAGTTATGTATGAGGTTGCATTTGTGGTGATGATGAAGGATCCTGCCTATGGATGGGTGATGAACCTTAAACTTGCTCTCCCGGATGGAAACACACAAGAACATAAAGAAAATTTAAGGGAAAAGCCGAAAGGACAATGGATAGAAATCCCAGTAGGGCAATTCAGGACAACATCAGAAAACATTGGAGAGATTGAGTTCTCCCTGTTTGAAGATGAAGGTAGGAAATGGAAGAGAGGACTTGTAGTAAAAGGTGTTATCATTCAACCAAAGAACTAAGTTTTTTTTTTCTTTTTCTTTTCTTGATAGAATAAGGGAATAAGAATCACTCAATCAAAGACTTAAATTTTATAAATGTCAGCAACTTTTATCAAATTTCCATTTTTGTTGGTCAGTTTTCTAATGATTTTGTTCGGGAAGTACTTAGAAATCATGTGATGAATAGAAACTCAGTCGAGGAATGTTTCATATTCTATTAGAAAGTATATAATACTCCTTTTTTAATCAAAAACCAACTATTCGACATTAATTTTAGACGAAATTCTTCAAAATATAAGGGCGATCAAGATAGAACCTAAGTTTGTTATATCGAACTAGTATGAAGTACAAAGAAGACATGCATAATATGAAACTGTCTATAACTCAGTGCATAGAAACTCTCCTTACAAAAGAAACCATTTGCTTGGCTCCACATTTAGATACGATCAGCAATCATGTTAAGCTGAACAACAAGACCAGAGGAAGGAACTGACCTAAGCTGCTAGCCAGATCAAAGTTTGATGGACCCATACTACAACTCAAAGACCTCTCTCTAATTACATGACCATGTAGAGATCACTAAGGCAGAACTTCCTCCAAACAGACAAAAGATCCAAATCTTGGCTTATATCAGCCCATCAAAAGAGCTAAGATATTTGCCTCAATGGACCACTCATTCTTGAAGATTTAAAGAAAGCTCTCGATGCTATACCATGGGGATCCCTAATTATACCTCCAATTCCCAGATAACCTTGGTTACTTAGAGCAGACCCATCACAGTTTGATTTAATCAAACAAATGGAGGAGTATATATTGAGAGCATGTAAAAACTTACCCTCTTTGATGACCTACAAAACAATAATCAAGCTGTAGAATATTCAATGAAGTGTCCCCGAAAGTTGAAAAGGGGAAGCCAATAGAATGAATAATGTATCAAATCCCAAATCTCTTCTAAGGTCCTCCATCTATCCTAAAAAATTTTTTTGCATTCCTCTCCCACCATACTATCCATGACAATTATAGGCAACCTACACACCAAACTACCCTTCTTCTTGGAGTATCCCCTAACCTTTTAAAAGATATAATAATATGTTGCCTATCAATATATATATATATATATATATATAACATATATATATATATATATATATATATTTATATATACATATATGATAAAAGCATTGAGTATATTGATCAAAGAACCGAGAGGTTTTCCAAAAAATACACAAAGAAGTAGACAAGGGGAACACCCTTGAAAACCACCAACCCGACAAAAGCTACCAACCATACCTACACTTCCCTTTAAACCAAAGGCTTGAAAAATCGCGAAAAATTAAATTGTGTAACACTATAGATTTACCCAATTCCTGGTGCCGAAAGTTCGTTGAATTTTAGGCATTAGAGACCCGTTATCAAACACCATCCTATTTCTTTCCCTTCATAAAGTCAAAAAAGACATAAATGACGATACATCAGATTTTTTCATTTTTACCCTGAGCGCTCCTTGCCAAGCTAAGGGTGTGAATATCGGAGTGTGGAAAAGACCCAACTAGTCGACTATCGTCAAAAAAAAAAGGTCCAGCGTCTAAGGGGTATCTTGCAATGAATTAACCGATAGTCTATTGTTCCTCCACTTCACAAAGGCAACATACGCTGCGAGGCTCTTAGAGTTCGTGATCAAGTGATCACTTTTCCCGGGAAGCTTTTCCCGGCGAAAAAGCTAATTTTGGAGGGGACCACTGAGTTCCAAACTAAGCGAAAAGGAAAATCAATTTTAGGCGAGAGGTCTAAGCCTCTATGGTCTTTGACGAAATTACCTGCCCAGGATCCTTGATGATTTGTCCCCAGTCAAGGTTTGATTTTTCTGTGGATGAGGAAGACAACCTCCTCATCTCCCAAATCATTAAGGACCTTAGAAAGGTTGGAACCAACCACGCTACTCACGAAGCAGTTCCACAGATCTACCACCATAGCATCTTTTTGCACAGCCAGGATAAACATAGAGGGGAACACAACGCCTCCTCCAACGCACGAGCATCTTTCCAAAAACTAATCCTCCTTCTCCCGCCTGGAGAAGAGAGGCGGCATTTTCGAGAAGAGAGGTTCTTTTCTTATTTTCCTTCCACAACCCGACACGAAGCCACCCCAGATGTCACCGGGGTGCCCATTTGTGATCTCAACTTTACCTGCAACCTTTCTTGACATTTACTCTCATTTGCAAACCTCGACTCCATTTGCATAAAGAGCCTTGTTACTTTGAAGTTTCTGGGACCTAATCCCCTTTTTCTTCTATTTAAATTGTGGCCCATTGAAGATGAGGCTTCTTCTCAAGGTGTCCCACCCACGTAGAAAGCGTCTTTGGTCTACCGATACATTACAAGCCTTTTGTGACATACAGGAAAAGGATAAATATAAATTGGAAGGCTAGACAAAAATATATGGATCAGCATAATCCTTCCACCCTTAGATATATCTTGCGTCTTCCATGGGGAGCCGACCTCTTAGAAACCTGTGGCCAGGGTCCCAGAGCCCACTGAAGCCTTGTGTGGGCTCCCGGAGGGAGACCTGGGTAATCTGAGAGGTAGGGACCTTACAGTCGAGCTCCAAAGGCTAGCACTCATCATTGTCAAATGGACCTACCAAATGATCTCACTCTTGTAGAAGATTGATTCTGTTTAAACATAACTAAACCATTAGAGTCTCATAAATTTTATTTGATCTTTGTTGGGTTAGTAAGAATAGAAAGGGTGTCATCTACATAAACTCTGTGACCATACCTCCTCCCTTGATTTTAACCGCTGCAGAAAAATTTCCTTCAACGGCTTGTTGTACCAACATGCGGCCTTCCATGCTAATCACGAAGGTAGGGAAAATAGGTTTCCTGTCTCAAGCCTCTCTCGAACTCGAAGAAGCCCGGTAGGAGAGTCATTGAAAGGAATGAAAAAGTTTGTGGAGACACCACTTTATCAACAACCCACTTAGATTTCCAAGCCCATCATCATAACCTAAAATACAAACTCCAAGTGATGTTACTCCGTAGAAACTTTCAATATCCGATTTCGAATGACCACTCTCTTTTCTTCTCAAAATTGAGTCCACAACTTCATTGGCAATAGAGCCAGCGTCTAGGATGCATCTTCCTTTAACAAACGGATTAAGTTGAGGAGATGATCTTACCCATGACCCTCTTTATCATGTTTGCTAACACTTTTGTTAGAATCTTGTACAAACCTCCCACTAAGTTGATAGGTCTTAGGTCCTTGAAGTCTTCAACATTGTTTCTTGGGAATTAAGACCAGGAAAGTGGCATTTAAACTTTGACAAACCTAATCCTTGGAACTCTAACCAGAAGAAACCCTAACACCTCATCCTTAAATCCAGCTGAAAAGACTAGAAAGCTAGCAGGAAGCCGCCGAACCAAGAGCCTTTGCCCATTAAGCTGCGAAATTCTTTGCCCAAATTTCTTTCTTAAAGCTTCCTCGACTTGGAAGCATTCTTGAGCCAATCACTTTAAAAAGGAAGCCCGGGGAGGAGAGGCGCGACAGTGCAGGGTGAGGGAAACAGGGTCACGAAACTCATTCACAGACCTTCCTTAATCTCGACCTCCTTATCCAACCGTCTGCCATTAATACTCAAATTTTGGAGAAAATTTCTTCTCTTATGGGCATTTGCCATCCTGTGAAAGAACCTGGTGTTTTTGTCCCCTTCTTTCAACCAGGTTTCTTTGGATTTCTGTCTCCAGGAAATCTCCTCCATGAGAGCCCAGCTCTTAAAATCATCTTTAGCCTTGGTTCTTTCCTCATGCTCACTAGGCCCAATTCCTTTCCTTCTCAAGGTCATCCCAGTAGGACACTCTTCGTAAAGCCTCCAGCTTTTTGGACTCAACTCTACCAAAAACCTCTCTATTCCAAACTTTTAGGATGCCTTTCAAAGCCTTTAATTTGGCTGCCAAAATAAAGCTAAAGCATCTATGAAAAACTAGACTTTGCCACCAACCTTTCAAAGTTTCTTTGAACCCTCATACTTTAACCACATTAGTTCAAGCTAGGAATGAGAGGAGCTTGTCCTAATCATCGCTATCAACGAGTATGGGTAAATGGTCGAAGTAGGCTAGGCAAGCATCTACAGAACAACCTTGCGAACTTGCTCCCGATCGTAGAAACCAGAAATCCTATCAATAGGGAATGGTTCTATCGTTTGACCACCCTCGGGTATAAAAGGTCCCACAATAGCGGCAAGTCACACAGAAGACCTAGCTCATTTAATTTAAAAAACCTTCTATTTATTCTCGACATATATATATATATATATATATATATATATATATATATATATATATATATATATATATATATATATGTCTATCTTAAAGGAAATACGATTTATTTTGCCAATGCCATGGAAGCTATTCATATCCGCATAATTCCACTAGGCAATGTAAAAATAGGTGATCGTAATGATCGACTCTTTAGGCACGATAATGATCTCAAAGGCCTCCTCAGCTATAGCAAAACAATGGTGTTGATTTCCTTATTGGCCTTATTAGTAAAGTAAACTTAGATGGGATTATTATGATCAATGCCTGATAAAATGCGAAATAAAGAAAAACACGGTTATGAAGCCTTGCAGGGGAAAAAGCCACGGGGAGAGAGAAAGGTTCACTATGAATTTTGAGATTACAAAGTTCGAGGAATGAGAATAAAACCACTAGCATTGACTCCTCTACTACCACAACGGAGATCCCTTTTTTTTTTTTTTTCTCTTTCTTTCACAAAAAGTCGCACCCTTCGCCTCGAGGATTAACATAAGCCCAAAACCAAATTTGAGTCACAAATCAGCATGGGGCTTTGAGGTTCCCAGAATGAGGGGTGATGAGGAAAGAAGGCTGAGGAACTAAGGGCTTAGAAAGAGTTGAAAATAAAGACTTTACGCTAGAACAAATCTAAAGAATTCAATGACGAACTATCTCATGAGAGAGAAAGGAAGGTGAGAAATACCAAAGGTGTGAGATGTTCAAGCTCTTCATATTTCGAGACCAATGAGGTATCAGGAAGGAGGCGAAATCGAAATTCAATCCCGATGAGGAATAGAATCAATGATGGATAATTGACTGCGAGAAGGCTAGAAATTGAGGCAAAGTGGTTGATCCTTACACTACCACAATCTTCGAAAACAAAGCTTTAGATATCAACTAAAAATTTGAGTATGACTAGAAAAATTAGAGAAAACTTGTAAAATGGATTTCGAAGGGCAATGGTGCAACATCTGTTCACATCCCAAAACCATAACAATGTGACCCATAAACGCTCAAGATAAGATAACTTCAAGGAATAGCATGGTTTTCCCTTGGGAATCACTCGACCACTTCCCTGAGAGGATTCTTTATTCTTATCTTAAAGTGCCTTTAGGTTTTACAAACTAGGTCCAAACAACTAATGGTGGTCCCTCTTTTCTTCTTCAATTGCTGATCAAAAGAAAATAACCTGTAGCAACATAACAAAGGAAACAGACCTTCAGCCTCAAGAGAGCAACAACAGAAGAAGAAAAACACCCAACGGCACAAGAAAAAACCAACAACAAACCAGCAAAAACATGATCACTTGTTTTGTCCCACATTCTGAAGTAGGATTTGGTCATCATTTCTTATATATGAAAGCACAGAAGACAAGACTTGTCATAAAGATGTTATCATTCAACCAAAAGAATTAAGCTTAAAGTATTCAACAAATTCTATCTAATGTGCAATCTAATGCAAGGGGTTTTGTTTTGACCTTTCTATTGATTTTGCTGTAGAAGAACACAGAGAATTCGTGGTGAATGATATACTCAGTTCACAGAGAGGATGTTTTTGTATTTACAATGGGGAAATATTCAAACAAGAAGGTCTCTTGGTTGGATAAAGGATTCATGTTTTTTTGAAGGAAAGGAGTTCATCCTAATCTTTTGTATGTTCTTTGTTCACTTCAGAGTAGCATGCTGGTAGTAAAAGTGCAAGACAGAAGACAGCCATCATAATCGACAGATCCGAATACTATTACATAACCCCTAGGAAACTGAAAGCACTGCTAGGTACAGATATCAACTTCTTCTCCAGCGGTTCCCCCTCCCCTCCTTTCCCCCTCCTCCTTTCTCTTATCATGATTGTAGTTACCTTGACTCCAGCCTCTTTATCAGGACAAACAGAAGCTCTTCCTTTGCATGCTTCATCTCTAATTGTCAACAGGAGAAAATGACATACTTGAAGACTACCAAGCTTACATTTATTTTCCCTCTTGCTCTAAAAATCACAAAATAAATATTGAAATAACTGTATTTTCAACAAAATCACTGTTGATTCTGACAGTAAAAAGTAGAAATAAATTTATAAAAGCCACATTTGTCTATTAAAAATGAAAAGACCAACAATTAAGGACACCACAGGAAGAAAATAGGAGTTACCTGATCGCCAGGGAGATCTTTCTCGTACCTCCAGCAAAGAAAAGCACACTTCCCTAGGAATTCAAAAGTCTGTGTGATAATTTTCTGGCTTGTACCACAGTGAGGGAAATCGTCCCTTTCTCCTTCAGTTTTTCTGTTGCAGGACAATTCTCTCCAAAAGCTGAATCACAAGCATAAAACATTATGCAATTTGGATAACATCAGAGGAATATATTTTTATTTATTTTATTTTTGATAAGAGAAAATATATTATAAGAAGAGGTACCAAAGGTGACCCGAGAAACAAGAAAACCACACCTTACAAGAAGAACCAGAAAAAACATGTGCAAGCGCCTCGAAAACGCACTAAGCTCCTGCCCAATCAATGAAATGAACAAGGGTCATGAGGCCTTCCCACTAGCATGTAGTCTCTGACCAAAAGATGTACAAAAGGACCTGCATTCAAACTCCGGCTTCTCCTTAGCGAAAAAGAACCCTTCCATCCCAAGAGGAAAATATTTTGACCTTATTTTTTTCTCCATATTTTTAAGTGACTGGACAATTCTAAATACAAGTCAGTCATAGCACTTCTATCAGAATTTACTTAATAGATGGTCCCAAATCCACAAGTCTCAACCCACTACAAAAAAATAGGTTGCATGTAACTGCTCTTGACTGTGAATTGATCCTTTTTATGCTGTTTTGGCTAAGATAGGTTTTGGAGAAAGATGGATAGGTGGATAAAGTGGTGCATTTTCACTACCTGTTTTTTAATCTTGGTTAATAGATTTTCCCATGGTTTTTTCCATAGCTCCAGGAGTCCTAGGCAAGGTGACCCTCTCTCACCTTATTTATTTCCAAGTATTAAAGCTGCGGAAGTTGAATGTTGGGCGAGCAGTGGATGATGGATACCTGTTGACACAAAGTGGGAGAGGGAGACACGGCCAGGTTTCCATTTATTGTTTTACAAATGACACCGCCCCAGATTTACATGGGCTTCTTAGGATCAGTACCTTTCTTTGTTGTATCTTTGATGTGGTTTGAAACCTAGCAAGCGTGTTTGGTAGCGGGTGGGGGGGTTGAACTAATTTTGGACAAAATTAAGGTGAAGTCGGCGTTTATTGAATCTCTTTGGGAGCGACTAAGTGGGGACAGAGTGTTAGTGAAGATGGGTTATTTTTCATCTTGGTTTTTAACCTCGAATCGAGTGGGTTTCGCACGGACTAAATTGGGGATAAAAATATTTTATAGTTTTTTATAAAAAATAATTAACACTAACTAAAAAATTTGAACAAAAAATTTATTAACTAATATATTATCTGAATAACTAATACTAAATAGATGAAATAAAAAAATAACAATATATTATATATGATATAATATATTATAAAATACTATCAGAATTTAACAATATATAAATATTTTTCATACAATAAAAATATTATGAATTTTTATAAATTATTTATTAAAAACATTATAATAATAATTATTATTTTATATTAAAGTATAAAAATAAAATAATAAAAATTATTTTTAAAGGAATATAATCGGGCGGGGCTTATTATTATTTTGGAATCATGATTAAGTATTCTTAGTTGGATCAGTTCTATAAAACGATTTATTTCTTTTAGATTGAAACTTTGTTTAAGGAAATGAACTTAGCCAAAATAATTTCCTGACTTTCGAGATTTTTTGGTAAAAATCTCGTCAGAATCAGCGGCAACTTATCGCGGCGTGGGAAAAATTTAAAGCTTGTCTCATAGTCGACCGAGAGCTTTTCTAGGTCACCCAGATTTTTTGGCGAGAGCGAATTTAGCAGCCTTGATTCGTTTAGGTAAATCGAGAATCTGAAATTTTACGAACTTTTGAACGCTTATGGCTTGATTATTATTTTGATAACATTTCTTAATTTTTTGAAAATTTCTAATTTTTGGTTCTGATAACAATACGAACGGTATCGGATTTGAAAATAAACTCCGAAACCTATTAAAAACAGATTAAAATTAAATTAAACCCATACCATTTAAGAATGAGGGCTGGGCGAGACCCAAAATAATCGTCGGGTACCATCCACCTTCATTACCTAATGTTAAAAAACAAACAACAATACTTAATCTTTATTAAATCTTTATTGATGTCTTCAAAAAAAAATTATAATCGGCGTGTAAAAAAAACAAAGCACCATCTTGATGGGGTATGTACCAAGCGTAGGATAAAATTCCATAATTTTTATACAGTATCTAAATAAGGAACTGAGTATTAAATTTAATCGGTCCTGATCAGGCAGTTAGTCGATCAGAAATTTTAAAATTAATCCTACTTTAATCTGGCATTATGAGGCCTGTGGAATTGAAAATTGATTTGGAAAGGAGTGAGGCATTCCCGATAGGAAAGTAGTGGAGGCAACGGCTGAAGCGGTTGTAGGAAGGTGGCTTTCCTTGACCTACTTAAACTGCCATTAGGAGCCCATTAGCGGTGTTGTTGAGAGCCTATGATGGCGTTAAGGAACGCTTAAAAAAAGAGAGACTAACTGGTGGAAAACAATATGTTTCCAGAAGGAGAGAGCCACACCGATTAGAAATACGTTTAAGCATGTGTAATTTACTTCCACTCTTACTCCCACTAAGAATGGTCAAAGCTGGAAACTCAATCGATTCAAAGAAATTTCTACAGTAGGAGGTGGCAACTCTGAAAGGGAGCCCTTGCTTACCAAAACGGGCAGCACGCTTCGATAAAGGAAACCAGAGCCTGGGAGTGCAAACCTAGGAAGCTCTAATAAGATGCTTCTCTTTGATGAGATGGTGCTTTGCAATTGAGAGAGAATCATGGGGTGAGTGTAATCAAGAGAAAGTATGGGAGCAAGAAAAGGAAGCGCGGGTGTTCTATGAAGTGAATGAGTGGAGGGAAGTATGGTTTATATGGAAAGCAACACAAAGGTGGTGGCCTTATTAGTGTTACTTTAGATTGAAATTGGCAAAAGTGAAACTTTGGAGGGATATTTAGTGCGTATTACACTTTTAGTGCTTTTTTCCTTCCTTATTACTATTGTCGAAATAAAGAAGGCATGGGTGAGAAAGCGTTGAATGGCTAGAGGAGAAAGAAGGTGTGAATCCTCATCTTACTGCAGACTTTTCAATAAATTTAGGAGTGCAGGGATGCAAAGAGGCAACTATCTCGCTTGAAAGGGAACTTTGCTGATGAGGTTGAAAACAAGGTGAGTCAACAATGAAAAATGGTGTCATTTTAGTTAGGCTGATGCATGTGGATTTGCAGTCAAGCTCACGTGTTCTTCCCTTGGCAAATTGTCGGTCTCTTTATGGTGCAGCCACGATTAAAGCTCTTCACTGAAATGGCTTGGAGCAAGTCTAACTCTGACGCCTTTAGAAAACGAATTTCGCTCTTTCTAAGAGATGTTACCTATGTCAAGAGTGTGAGAGTCCATGAATCACCTTCTTCTATTAATCGCAAAAAGACAAGACCATCAGGGGAGATACTTTTCTTCTTTTTGGTATCACATGGGTGATCCCGTGTGTTCGGGCCGTGGACAATCTTTGAGTTAGAGTGAGACTTTTAAGTTGGCAAAAATGCATAAAGGTTTGGTGTGCAGATCATTGTGGTTAATTTGGATGATGTGGAAGAGGCAAGGAACGGGATTATTTTTGGGGGATGATGACCATAGAGACTCAAACTTCTTTTATTTTTCTTCTTTGATTGAAGACTAAATTGTCTATAACTCTATATTGGATGGTTGTTCAACTTTAATGAAGTTCATTAACTTCATTGATCATGGACTTTCATTTTTTTACATCTTGGTTGTTTTTTGTGCAATGTTGAAGGTGTCAATGGTTTCTTCCCTGTATTCTCAAGGTCGTGACGTTAGCAATAGCACCTATTCCTAATATACTTTCTTTTTCTACCTATCAAAAAAAAGAAAAAAGAAAAACTCCTTACTTAGAACCCTTTTTGAAAATGAAAGGACAAATGACCTTGACCACAGGACAATCCCGAAGTCAGCAACCCATAATTTATAAACGAAATAATACCAGCTAGAACTGGAAAGAAATGCTTCAACAAGTGCTCCCTACAGCACATATCAAACCAGAACCCAAACTAAGCCTCATCCCCTTAGCAAACACATCATTGGAAGGCTGTCCATCATTTTCTATTTGCTTTCCAAGGCAAAACTATATGCCTCCTTAAGGCCCAATTTTATCTCCGCAAATTTTCCCCAGATAATCCTCTTAGAAATATTTATATTCTCTGCAAACTTCTGAAGTTTCCTATGTGTAATATACAGGAGCACATAGAGACTTGAAATCTATTTCAGGCTTCTCTTTCCCTATTTGAGCACTATCAAATATGAATGACTTGGCTAACGCCTTAACAAAGTTCCAAACAAGGATAAATCCATTTTGTAAAAGAGAAAACATGGAACACTACTAACCTTTGAGTGTAATGCATCATTGATACCAAAACAGACTTGTCAAATACACAAAATTTGCCAACATCCATGCAGCTAATCATCCTAAAAGGGGGACTCAAATTCTTCAACTATCTGCTCAAAAGGGGAACTAAACAGATTTTAATGGAAACTGAAGTGTAATTTGCAATACTAAACTCTGTATTCAGTAGTTCTCATGCCTGAAATATCATGAGTTGTCGTTGTGAAACAACTAAAAAAATAAATAAATAAATAAATAAATAAAGACATTCTTGAGCAAGGTTCTTTTTAGAAATGTTTTCTAAAGCCTTTCCCAAGTAATGGCAAATTTTGAGTTTTACTTCAAATTCCTTCATTAAGGCATTGAAAGGATTCATATCAAACTGAAAGAAACAGCAGAAGGTAGAATCAAGTCAGTTCTTTCTGCAAATATCATTACAGTAAGGATTGTTGACCTTCTGAACTAAATAAAGCAGAGATGCTGGACAAAATAAAACATCATAGTAAGGCAGTTCCACAAACACCAAGAGGGCTGACAATTTTTTTGGCCCTTGCCTATAGTTCCAATTGCAACGGCACCATCCGCACTGGAAGTTGCATTGTTTGAGCACAAGTTATATGAGATGAAGTGAGATGGATCCAGCAACCTACTCCCTTCCCGTCCTATATGAATGCTACAGTATAACATTAATGGGGTTAAAAATTCATGTTGCATGAATGCATCTGAGATGGCACCAATTCCATTGATCAAAGTAACTTTGAGTGCTCATTAAGACCCTGTCCTGTTTATGACTGATCAAACTTGGATGAGAATCAGGTCCAGCAAGGGGTTTCCCTTCTTGGGAAGGGTCAACGCATCTTGAACCTATCATCTTGCCATCCTTATTGACCATTGTTAAGTAGGAAGTTGGAATGGAGGACTGTGTTAAAAAAAGAAGAAAAAAGAAAAAAAGAAAGTACCAAAACACCAGCAGCCATATCCCATGGCTTTAGACGATATCTCAATACAAGCCCACAATCCCAAGAGCAACACGGCACATGTCCACTGCAGCAGCACCACACAAGCCTCTGCACACCCTGGCCACACACAAATGACCCAAAAAACAAACACTCAAAAAAAAAGAGAAAAGAGTTATGCTACTGGAGAAAGAATAGCTTTTAAAAGAGAAATGAAAGAATTAATAATAAAGAAACAAAGTACTGGGCAATTCTGCTGACATCAGTAAACTCTTAAACAAATCTATGTTGGTCGCCCATGCATCATCATGCTCATACCCAAACCCAGTCACTAGAAGAGATTGCTCTACCTAAAACAAAGACAAACGACATTTCAATCAGTCACAAATACTATGTTAATCACAGTAAAACATAAAATTTCATCATCCAGGCAATCTTTATTCCAGTTGCAAGAAAAATCAGAGAATGTGCAACAACAGCCATCCATGAAAGTGAAAACCATTTAGTTGATATGAATTTCAATCAAATAAATGATGATTCACCAGATCTGTTTGGCTTGCATGAATCTTTTGCCCATTGCAAAATGCTCCCCCACCTAAAAATAAATAAACAGTGAGAATTACATTTCCAACTTTAATTTCATAATTTGAATACAAAATATGCATAAGATATGACCTGGTTAAATATAATCTTTATTACCAGTGGTCGCAGAAAACATGGTATATTTCTCCCAACACATGGGCCCCCCAACAAACTCGACCTATAATCATAAACCATATCATCATCTTCACTTCCACCTTATGGTAAGCTATCATTCACATTTTTACCTTAAACAGACCATATGATCATCTTTTTCTAGGGGCAGTTATTAGAGTAAGGTCAGCCTTGAGGGAACTGGTGAAAGAGGATAGATATAGAAGATAGGTGCTAAAAGCCCTTTGTAGAATGACAGAGAGAGAAAGAGAAGCAAACAGGTTAATACGGTAGGTGATTGTATTAATTATAAAATGCTTCTCATTATTTTGTAAAATTAAAAGAATAAAAAAAGTTATTTATCACTTAGGAAAGGGTATAATGGCATTATGGTCAGATGGGCTCAGTTCAATCAGTGGCAATGGTAATCCTACATTCATTATAACAATAATTAGAGAAAATGTCTGAAGGAACTTTCGTCCTTGTGTATATTCATCTTTAATATAATCACAAGAATGGTTTCTTATCTACAAACGAAACGGAAGTTAATCAGCTTACTACAATGAAACTAAACATTACTTGGTAATATAGGATTATAAATCAGCATTGCTTGTATTATGGTTCCACTACATGCTTAGAAATTATTCACTACCTTGGAAAACATCAAAAGATGGTTCAACTCCAACAAAATTATGAGCATATTAACTCTTCCATAAATACTTACTTAACATATTCATTTTCTTTACCATCTGAAAGACTGATACACAATGCAAACACACAGTAGCAAAACAAAATTTAAGTAGCGATCAACTACATAGCAGCAGCAGCTGGTTTGCCTTTGAACAGAATTCTACAGAAACTGCAAAGCTGGGGATAGCAGTGTGCAAAATTTGTAGTTCCATCTATGCAGAATTACGTTTAGAAAGTTTAGTCTCAAAACTAACACAAAAGAAGTGAAAGGTAAACACAAAGCATGGGTTAAACACAAAGAAGGAGGTAACATTGAGGCACGTGACTGCAGATATGCATATAACGATGAAACTTCAAAGAATGCTTAGAATACACTTCAAATACTGTAGCAACACCACATCATGTACCACACAAAGATATGCAAAAAGAAGTTGCCAAATGGAAAATAATAGCGCATATGATACTTCATTACAAATAACTTAGAAGTTATTGAATACTTTGAATAGTTGATAGTTGAATATTGTAATTTATAAAGAATATAAGAGAACAGATAGTCACGCGCAGATATTCTTTCTTCAGCTGGTTATGATTAGCAGTATAGATGCAATAAAATACCTCCTCAGCAACAGACATATCATGACTGGCACAATCATAAAGAGAAACATTTTCCCTAGTACCAAGTGCTTCATCTTGATCATTTATAAAGGCAAGCAAATCACCAAAACACTTCCATTTAAAGAACCTAACACTTACCTCTAGTCTTTCTATAGAGATACAGGCTGCACACGTTAGGATGCACAAGAAATCAATTTGACTGTATAATGAACAATAAGAAATATCTCCACATCAGCTGAAGAAGAGATCTTCTGCTTTAAATCAATTTGTGTCAAACATTTTCACAAAACATACCCATAAAGAACAATCCTCCAGCCTTGAACCTTTGTGCTGAAACACTTTTATTTCGAAAGACCTAACTCCTTTCCCAAAAATTTCACATAAAAGATCTCTCTCAATTACTCACATATGCACTTACTAAAAAAAAATCCACTGTCCAAACAAAAGAGTGAATCACAATAAGCTTGCACCACCTTTCAGTGTAAACACAGAACCCCAAAAATTACTAGTTCGAGGGTGGGCAGCAAAAACAAGCACACAAGACCCCGTTTGTTAAGATCTGATCATTAGCTCCATGCCATTATAAACTAAGTAGAAATAAAAAACTTAAACAAACAAGTAAGGAAAAGATAATCGCTTTCATAGTGCAAAACCTAAAGGATCGATACACCAGAGATAATCGGAAAGAAGTAATCTCCAATAAACCTCCTCTCTCCAAGAATGAGATGATTCCAAAGTTTTTTCACAACTTCTAGATAGCAGTCTCACTATATTTCATTCAGCAGTAAATCCAAATAGATAATGCGAAGAATCCCATCTGAATTAAATTTCACAAATGTTATTTTTATTTTCACTTTATGAAAGAATCTTAAGAAAAATAATAGAGACTTTTCAAAAACTTATAAAAAAATAGACTTTCAAAATTTAATGTTAATCCCAAACAAAATTACAGGGATGGTGATAAGTTCATCCACATATATGAAATGAGCATTGGTACTAAGCAACAGAAAGCATATTTTTTGAAAATCAAACACATATAAATAACTGCACTAGCAAAATGGATATAATTCAAATGTAGAGGGGAAATGCTGCTATGGAGAAACATGTCGTGCCAAATCAATAATCAATGAGTCATTTTATGAATTAGAGATCATTAAAGTTTACTCTCACTATCACCAAGTCGGTGAGCCCTTATAGGTAACATTCCGAGGCTTTTATTAACAGCTTCCATCACAACCTGAAACGAGAAAATAATGAAATACTTATTTTACTTTGTTTTCAAAGCAACCAAACAAAAGAGAGATGGGGGAATGGGGCCAAACCTGAGCACCGGTGTTGGCAGCAAGCTCGACCTCACTTGGATGAGCTGAGAAAAGCGGAATTGGGCCAACAGAATCTGCACCGATTTTTGCAGGTTTTGGGATTGGGAGATTCAGATAATGGCAGCCTTTGCAATAAAGGGGTTTTGAGGGTATGGGAAAGCCATGAATGCGTCGAGAATAAGGAGGGAAAGTAGGAGAAAATGGGCGGATTGATCGATTGAATGTAAGGCTTGGTTTCGGTAATTGAGGAAACCTCGGGGGAATGAAGGTAGAGGAGAGAAGAGACCTGCCCATGTCGGAGAATTTGAGGATTGTATTAACGGAGATACTTTCTACAGTGTGTGGAGACGACTCTGCTGCTAATGCTCATCTCCACCTGTTTCATTATAGCAAAACGACGTCGTTTATATTAACGGAGAAGGAGGTAAGATCAATCTTAACTTAATCATCGGTCTCGAGTTCGAGTCCTGTCAATACAGTTATACTTATCACCTTTATGGTCCCTCTCAAGTCATATAAGGATTTCATTTCTCGATATAATAGCATTTTAAACACATTTACATAAGGTAATAGCCCGTCTCATGACAACCTTACTACTCGACAAAAAATCATAATATTTTGAATCATAATATTCTCATGGAGACTTGAATCGGGTTCTTTCTTATACCGCAATCTATAACCAATGAGTTTGACACAATAATATTTTATTCACATGAAAACTCCCAACATGATTCTTTCTTGTACCACATTAGGCCTATAGGCTATAACCAATGAGTAAAGCCTAATTGGCAAGAAAATGTTATTTTTAGATCAAATAATGTTTTTGGGAAGAAAAAAAACGATAAATTTAGTTTTCTAACCAAACCAACGCTCAGCGAATGGTTTCGAACCACATGGGTGACAAGACTAAGAAATGTCGCTATCACGATAAATCTACAATCGTAATTTTATCAATACATTGTTATTACCATGACAACGACACTAATTTTTATCAAATGTCATCATTCACGCATAATGCAAAGATTCGATAAAAATTTAATCGACAAATTTCAGATTCGTCCTGCACGTATTACTGAATATTGGGCCAGGCTCTAAACTAATTTCAGAATTTTTTTTTCAACAAAGCTCGTTTGAATCCAAAACTCGCAAAATAAACTAATTTATAAGAGAGTAGGATTGACAAAAGCTTCTGGAAAGTGGAAATTTTGATTTATTCAATGATCTATTCCATAAGAAGAATATTCCAGGCAATAATAATATGATTCGTAATGCATAATTCCCCATTTCCGCACGGGTTGATCATCATATAAAGAAAGAAAGAAAGAAAGAAAGGAAGAAAGAAAGAAAGGAACATTGTGTTTTGTTTGATTGTGGTGACCCAGTATTCACATTGAATGGTATGAATGAATTGTCGTGTCCCAATGGCGGGAGATTGTGGGAGAGAATCTAGAAGGAGAGGGGGCTGGGCTTTGACTTCTTTAAATTTTACGAAAGGTAGGTTTCGTGTTTGAACTTGAACTTTGAACTTTGAAGCTGCCACTGCCATCCATTTGGAGAAATGAGAAACGAGAAACTGTGAAATCAGAATAGAGAATAGAATACTCTGAATCTGCCCATTAAAAGTAGCAGACACACGAACCCCCCTCCCCCCACATTTGGCACCCAGACCAGACCAGACCAGACCAGACCAGACGACTACTGCTCTTGCCTCTACTCTTCTCAGGAGGATTAATTTATTTCAGTTCATAACTAGTTCCATCACTATGGCCAACACAATTCCATCATCATCAATACCAAGCTCCAGGTGGAATTATGCTTCTCCGATTCTTCAATAACAATAATAATAATGGCTTCTAATTAGTTCTTTCTTTTCTGATATATATATATATATATATATATATATATATTCTTGTGAAATATGTTTTTGCAGGGATGTACCCTCCTCCTCCGCCGCCGCAGGGTATGGTTTATCCTCCGCCCCAATCCCAATCATATGGGTACCATCCCCAACCTCAACCTCAAAGCCCATATGTTGTGGCTCCACCCCCAGTTGCTTATCCAATGAAACATGGCCATCATCCTCCTCCACCACCACCACCACCACCACCACCCCAAAGACCCAATCATAGATGTCACTCTTTCTGCAGGGGATGGTATGTTGTTATCTTCAATTTCTCTCTCTCCCTCTTCACTCTTTTTTTCTCCCATATACATAATACATATATGTCAGAACCCCCCAAAAAAAAAAAAAAAACAATAATTTGAATGATCTACGTACCTTTGTTTCTGCACTGCAGTTGCGCTGCTTTGTGTTGCTGTTGCCTCCTGGATATGTGCTTCTGAGGATGAGGATGACGACTCTCTCCAGTCCCATTTCTTTTTTTGAGTGTATGTGTGTATGTATGTCATTTGCGTTGTTTTTGTTGTTGTATGAATTCTTTCACGGTATAGAAGACTTTCATGTTGTATAATGAATGCATTCTTTTCTTTTATAATACTGTGTGTTTTACAAAACACAATGTTCACGACATCTCACCTCAATGCCACATTATTCACGACAATTCATTCATACCATTCAAACAAAACACAATGTTCCTTTCTTTGAATGGTATGAACATTGGCTTTCCTACTCGAATTTCTCATATAAAGATTAGGGAAAGAGAATATGCAACATCTCTCACCTCACCTCAATGCCACTACCAAATTTCCAATAGTGAATAATAGGCTAAAGGCGTTGATCATAAACTGACCCAATACATATAGACTGCAATTTTGACGACAACCTTAAATAAGATATTATATTAGCCATTTTCAAAATTAACTTCATTACGAATTTTATGGGTAACCAAATCATGATCCTTCAGAAAAAAAGTATCAACACCTTTTGGCATAAGACTGCAAGGGGATGATGATGTACTTGGTTCAGGCTAAAGTGGCTTTGGGTTCAAAATAACCCTTTTACAAAAAATAAAATAACAACTTTTATTCGAAACGACGCTATTATGTCTTGAAGAGATACTTAGATTTTTTTTATTATTTTTTTTCATATCTAATTTAAAAGCAACAATTACAAACTAAAAGCTTTAGTTCAAAAACAAACAAAGGATTTAGTGTAAAAATGAAACCTCGGTTTCTAGCTCCAATTTTAATATAAAAATGAAACCACAATTTTTGTATTAAAATTGTTTTAAAAAATTAAACATATGTCCTCCTCCATTACATAATAAGGCTATATTGAACAACAATTTCGAAAGTGACGGCAGCAAGTTCAGCCAAGAAGCAATGCCAGCCAGCCAAACTTCCTTTACACGAATATTAGCTTTGAAGTTTATGGTTGATCCTTATATATCCAATCGCCTTTGTAAGCTTTCGCTTAGAGTTGTGTAGTTTTCCCTTTAGTAAAAAATGCAAGCCAGCCAAAAGAAAGTATCAGGCAAAATACGAGGCGATATGAGGATATGCTTTGTTGCCAACACAACATCTCACTATGGAGGAAAAGGGATTTGAATCCAAAGAACATGTTGTTCTTCAGCATTACCCAATCTCAAATCCAAAAGCACATATTGTTCCTTCAACATTACCCAATCTTTTTCCCTCTTCGGGGAAAAACTATAAAAGTGGAGGAATGGCATCATCCAACCCTTCTCATGTCTAAGTGACTAAGGAAGTACAAAATTGGTTGATGGAAAGTGTTAGATATTGTATAATCTTTCTTTTATTTTCTTAGTGTATTAGGGACCCAGAATATGTATATATATATATATATAAGTCCAATATGTAATGTGTAGTAGCAAGTCTTTTTCTACGAATATAATAAAAGAGTGATTCTCCATTTTCTCTCTCTTCATAGACAAAGACACTGAAACATGACTCAGAGATGATTTCAAGGTAAGGTGATAGATGCCTTGAGACTCACGTCCGATGTCAATTGTCTTCCCTGTCCTCCGGTCCTGTAAGGTCACAAATTTATCAGAAAAAATAATTGAGCAATTAAGAGTACGAGTGATTTTGCTTATGGAAATAAAATTAAAGGGACACTCAGGAGTATAAAGGATAGAAGTGAGAGGTAGGGAAGGGAGAGGATGTGCCAAACCAATAGCTTTAGCCACAACTGGTAATCATTAGCTGGCGTGAATAGTAGGTAAAGTAGTGGGTAGTAAGAGAAGAGAAAATCTTTATTACTGTGACATGTGGATCGTACACCAGATGTCTAGAATCTAGGGTCCAAGAGAAGACAAAGGGTAAGGGGCAGCAGAGGCATTACCGGCCAGTGGCAACAAATGCAAATGTAGTTTTCAACTTGGTCGCTTGATAGCGAAATAGTCATCATACTCACCGTCGGCTGGGGAGAATACCGAGAGATGTGGAGAAGCTCGTAGCCCAGCATGACCAGAATCGTAATCGAAGATCGGGCCATACCGGGCAAGGCGGAGGCCATCCAGCGCAACTGATAACACCATCACGAGCGTGGGCTGCTTATTGCAATAAATACGCGCAAGTAGCGACATTGTCATCTACTGTTACCATCGTCTTTCCCCAAGGTTAGTTTGAGAAACTAACACTCTTAAGAACTGGGCGCTATCGGGATGGCAAAGTCCGGTTTTATGAGATACGAGGAGGCGAGCAAACACATCATCCAAGGATGGGACTAATGGACTACCAAGAATATGATCTCGAACGGTCTCAAGATCCGAACGGAGGCCAATAAGTGTAGCGGACCATGGTTAACTCATTAATCGCTATCGGTTCCCCAACATCACTAGTAAGAGGCATCACTAGTAAGGATGGGACTAATGGACTACCAAGAATATGATCTCGAACGGTCTCAAGATCCGAACGGAGGCCAATAAGTGTAAGGACCATGAAGAACTTGTCAACTGCGCTATCGTTCCCCAACATCGTACTAGTAAGAGGCATCGCGTCAAGAACTCCCTCCTTAAGAGAGGGCAATCCGGCTAATATACTAGATAAATCCATGTCCCTGCTGTTCTGCGATATCGGGTAATAGCGTGTTTCACCTTATAAAGGCGTTGGATATCATTTGTGTATAGAACTTTTACCTGATTCCAAAACTTAGAACATGTTTTATAAGCCCGGAGATGAAGCAAAATTTTTGGATCAACCGACTGTCATAATACGCTACATAGTTGTGCATCTATTTTCTTCCATTGCACCTTGTCAACATTAGGTATAGCATCTTCCGGTATAATAAGATGATCCTCATAACCTTATCCCATGAACCAGAGTTCCATAGAAGCTGACCAGGAAAGATAATTCTCATTACCAAACAATGTTTCTGATGTGATAGTTGGAGATCTAAAGATACAGATAAAATAGGGATTTTTAGTTACCATATCCACTTAATCGAGATTGAATCACGCTTCGATTGAAGAGAGCCATAATAATAGGGAATCACACGAACTGAAATCACGGACGCTGAACCCGACGAAGAAAAGCTTACTCAAACCGTGGAGAAGAGCGACTGATGGAGAGAGGCGAAGCTAAAATGGACAAAAAGGTGGATAAGGAGGGCTCGGGGTGGACTGCCGAAGGGATGGAACAGCAAGACGGCGTCAAACAAGCCTAGATATGAAGTCTCGTCACCGGAAAGTGAGCCATGCACCCACACACGTCGGCGCATGGACGGCAAGCTGTCGGAGAAGAGCGACGCGTGGGGACCTATTTTCCGACACGGTTTCCTCCGACGTGTAGATCGGCCTCATGCGCCTCGGAATATGAGGTTTCTGGCCGACAAAGTCACCGACGGCGAGGAGATCCGACGGTGGAGGGTTCCGAAAGGAGAATAGCGACCGAGAGGAACACGCATCACCAAAAGTAAACTCAGTTTTCCAAGAGACCATTCAATTCTTATCATCATAACTCTTCTGGGCGCCAGATTTATCCTACAGTTTATGCACTTACATCGCTATCAGAGGGCGTAAAGGATCGTGATGATATTCGTAACCAAAGCAACACTTTTTACTCCACTTTCAAACTCAAAAGACTTACAAACTAACATTCTTCTCATCAGATAGCTCAATCCAGCCTGTGTAGTCATTTCCCCAACGGAATATTTTTTTTTGGTAGGCAAGAAGCAAATATTATAAGGAAACAGTAAGGGCGCCCAAGGGTATATAGGTTGTATACAAGAAAGCAAAAATTTTACCTACCACCCAATAAATCCTCGGGAAAACTACAGATGCACATAAATAAATCTCTATGTTGCACCCTCTCATTCAAGTGACCAACCCAAGATGTAATAGAAGAAATGAAGGAGTGTTTAATCCTATGCAAGGAGAAGTTTAAATTGTCAAACGTCACTCTATTTTTTTCCTTCCACACTGCCCAAATGAGGCTAGATAGAGCTACCTTCCATAGCTTATTAGCTTCTTTTCTTATAGGAAAAGTCGACTATCCCATCATTAAGTCTCTAATCCACAATGGGCAAACCCATTCCATTCCTGACAAAGCAATGAGTGAGAGCCTGCATCTCCAGACATAGTGGCAAAGCAAGTGTATAAGGATCTAAATTTTCTCCTTCGCATCGCATCCGTTGCGTCGAAACCCTTCTCTTTAATCGTCCCCACTAGCACCTTTACCCACCAAACCTCCCAAGTGAACACGCCTTACTTTAGAGGGACCGACCGTTTCCAAATGAGGCTCATCGTAATTATCAATACATTCATTTTCCATGTGCATATAATTTTGGTTTCGATCAGAGCACCGGCATTTCTTTATTCACATCACATAAGATTTTGTCCCACCCTTTGCTCACACACCGCCGCACCGGGAGGCGAGCCGAATAGGGGCCTTTGAGTCAATCCAACTCCCAATCATTAAACTGGTCAAGGAACCTTAAATTCCACCCACTTCTCACCCTCAAAGACTCCTACACTTCCTCTATCATTTTTCCTCGATGTGCAAGAATTGCATAAAGGGTCAGGGAATAGGTTGCAGTTTATCTTCCTCATTCCATTTATCTTCCTAAAATCTTATTCGCCCTATTTTCAAAGACTAATCTTGCAAATCATGTTTCAATTGTCGTGTCTTTCTTTCCTAATGTCCTTCCAAAGTCCCACCCCAAAACTCCCCTTTGGCTCCTCTGAAAACCACTCCCCAACTTCTAGACCATATTTTAGCTTGATCAGTTTCTTCCATGGGGGATTATCTTCAGGGCATTCCTAATTCCATTTACTACTGCTAATGATTTGTTCGTATTTCAATCTTCTTACTCCTAACCTGACCACTCCTTCTTTTTTGTAGCTTTTGCAAATCGTGGCTCCAACCACCAAATGTGGTCTTCCCGTCTGTGTTTCCCCCACCCCAAAGAAAGTCCTCACTTTTTTCCAACCTTAATTTTACTTCCCCCAGAGGTATCTCCAGACAATGATACTTGTGGTATAGATGGGGCAGATTAGATAGTGTGCTCTAATCAAAGTCAATCGTCCCTTTTGATATTATTTGCCTTTCCAAAGCGCCTTAACTTTTTCCGAACCTCCTCCACCCTATCCCACACCGAATTGATTTACACTTCATACCAAGGGAAGGCCTACAAGTGGTGGCAAGTTCCCTTCCTACAAACTCAATTCAACCGCCAAATTCTAGTTTTCCATCGTCTCTAACTGCAAGAAGATTGAGCTCTTTTCAGTTTATTTTGGTAGAGATGGCTTCAAATCATAGCAAGACCAACAGATAAACGATTGCTCACAGTATCATTGCAAAAAGACTAAAGTGTCATCTGCATAACAATTGTGTGATACTATCATCTTCTCCTTGCACATTATAATGTTAAACCGGTCGAACCCCTGATGCGACCCCTTATCTACTAGGTTGGAGAATACTTCCATTCCTATGACAAAAAGATATGGAAAAAGGGGGTCTCCTTGCCTCAACCCCCTAGTGCTATTAAAGAAACCTTCAGGGTTGCCATTGATTCGCGAAAAGATGCTGTTGTGCATCGTTTGATCCATCCCGATCCACTTTGTTCCAAACCCACGTCTTTTGCATCACCTTTAAATCTGAGTTCGATTGATTTGGTCGTATGTCTTCGATATCCCCAGCACACCTGACACCCCTTTTCCTTCCTTTCGACATTGTATCAATGACTTCATTCGCGTGAAAAGCATCCATGATCTACCTTCAGCAATAAAGCATTTTAGGCTTTAGTTATCAACTTATCATAACCTTTTTTAGTACATTGTAAAGAACATATATAAGCTTGTCTGAAACTTCCGCAATGATTGGCTTTAAGTCATGAATTCTCCCTGCTTTTTTGACAAACGCGGAAAAGTAGCATTAAGGTTTCAATAAACTCAGAATCATGGAAATCCTTAAAAAGCCCCATGATATCTTCCTTAACAATATCCCAGCTAAATTGCCAAAAGGCCATCGTAAAGCCATCCGGACCTGGAGCCTTATCCCCATTGAGGTTGCTCAGAGCTGTGAAAACTTCTTCCATTGTGAATGGGTTTCCTAGATTTGGGACGCCTCATCTTCCGTAATGCTGGAGCGATCGGGCCATCTATGTTGCTCTCCATTCTCTGTCAATGTCGGTAGTGACTTGAAGGCCTATGATCACGTTTAAATCCACTTCCTCTATTACCCAATTCTCATTTATCTTCATCTTAATTATTTGGTCCCTCTTCTATGAGAGTTCGCCATTATGGAAGAACCCGGTGTTTCTCGCCTTCCATCAATCAAATTTCCCTGTGATTTTGTCTCGATGCACTTCTTCAAGCAAGACCCGACGTTTTAAAACCATTCACCGAAACTACCTTTAGCTCTCTTTCCCTTAACGTAAGAGGATTCATTTCTTCTAACATATCCCAAATTTTAACTTTCTTCAATGCTTCCTTTTTTTTCACCTCTAAATTTCCAAAAGAGGTTTTGTTCCATATTTTTAAACTGACTCAAAGCCTTCGACTTTTAATTAATACAAAAACTGCGCTCGCCTCTTCACCTCATAGCTCCTCCACCACTCCTCAACTAATGTCTTAAGGCCTTCCTCCTTTAGGCACATATTCTCAAATCTAAAAGGAGACGGTCCTTTTACAGTGCATCTACCTCCCTCCAGTAGGATTGGGTGATGGTCTAAAAGAGGTCTAGGCAATAAACTTTGATTTGCACCACCAAACAGCGTTTCCCAATCATCTATGAATAGAAACCTGTCCAACCTTGCCATTCGTCTATTGTTCAAGCCTCCTTTCCATGTGTATTGCCCTCCATTAAGTGAAGTGTCTTTTAGTTCTAGCTCATCAATGAATTGCGAGAACTCTCTCATGACACTTGTTAATCTCCCCTCCCTATTCCTTTCATCAGGGAATCTTAAAGCGTTGAAGTCACACCATGTATTTATTAAAACTCACTATCTGCAGATCACATACAGATTGGTCTCTCTCCAGTTGTGGGCCATAATACTCAATGGGAGTCAAATTGTTGTTGTGTCTGGTTTACAGATGGCATGAAGTCAGACTCTGTCTTTTCCAGTGGAAAACTCTGGGAAGTCCCATATTAAGGATTCCTCCTGAGGAGCTCGATTGCATCAACACTAGCCCACTTAATAAATCCTCAGGCTCTAGACTTCTCATAGTTTCACTAGAGTCCCCTTGCTCTAGTCTCACGGCGAACTATATCCACCTTTGTGTTTTCATGAAGGCGCTATTACTTTCTTGGTCATTAACCCCTCTAACATTCCATGAGAGAAAGTTCGAACCTTCATTGCTACTTCAACGTAATATCCCTCGTCCCTCCAGAGCACTTTCCTTTTTAGGCCTCTCCTTTTCTGCCTTGTCCCTTTGTGGCTTTTTCATCTCTCTATCAAACTTCGTCATCCTTTGTACCTCCTTTCCTCTATCATCCTGTCTTCTTCCACTTATTTTGTGCATCAACTCTAACACCTCATTTTCATACCCTACTGTAGACATTCCCAAAAATTTGCTAAACCTCAGCAGACAACTCTCCTCCCAAGAAGTATGGGTGTTCTCCCCTTCTAGTGACTTTTCTTCCCTTACCCCGTCCTCCATCACTACCACCTCCCCTCCTTTTGGTATCAACTAAATTATATCTACCTTCAATGGCAAGATCATTACAGGAGTTTGCAATTCCCCCCTTTCTACACAGATTTCGTAACTCGCCTGACCAAAAGCCCTCCTCATTGGGAGCTTGGTCAAAAAATGAAAGGGAAGAGGAATGAGGATAATGAGTCTCATCATTTACATACCTCTGCAACTGCTCTTCCCTTTCATGCTGGATCTTCTCCACGCCATTTTCTCCTGAAATATTCTCTTGCCTTGAAGCACTTCTAGGGCATAAACCCCTCTCCTCCGAAATTCTGCTCTTTAAAGCCTTTTTATGAACTGATGTGTGCTGCATGGGCATGGGCTCCTGCAGTCTTTCCCCTCCTTGGCCCTACCAAACAGAAACTCAAGGAGCCCAAAGCCTCCCTGTGTAGACTTTCCCCTGCATCTATCCAAATTATACTCTGAATCTGATCCCTTCCTTCTTTTGTTATCTCAGCAAAATTGCTTCCACACCCACCTCCCCCTCTCTTGATCCCTTCTCCGACATTCTCCTCCTTCAGGTTAGAGGAAGATTCCTTTTCTTTTTCTACTTTTCTCCCTACTTCCGTCCCTTTAATCCCTAGCTCTCTCAGTTTCTCAACCAACAAATGCCAACCCCCAATCAATCCCCTCCCTTCTGGTATAAAATTTTTATGTTTTTTGCCCTCCCCATCTGTTACAGAGCACATCAAATATTTACCTGCTTCATTTTTGTTGTTCTCCACCCTGTAATATCTGCCTTTCTCCTTCCACTCAAAAAACCTTTTTTTGTTGCCTCCTTCCCTGCAGCACTATTCAATACACTTGAGCAATCTACCAAACCCTTATTCTGCAAATCTGATCCATGTGACTACCCCTTTTCTTCTCTCTATTAAATACCCCTTTAATGCTCCTCCTGTACCCTCAACAGAGACTTCAAAGGACTTTGATTCTATAGAGAACCACCTCTTTGCACTACACATCTTCATTCCAACATGATAAAGGAACGAATTGTAGACAATATCAAAGACATCTTGGAAGAAACCGGTATGTTAGACTGTAAACCGATCGACACTCCTATGGATCCTAATGTCAAACTTGTATCAGGACAGGGGGAGTTTTTAGGAGATCCTGGGAGATATCAACGACTCGTAAGTAAAGGCGAGCTACTTATACGTAGATCTTCGTGGGGCGTTTCGCTCTGTAAGTGTTGTTAGTCAATTCACTACGATCGTATGTGATAGCCATTAGGATGTTATGTCTGCATTCTTCGATATATGTAAAAGTACACTAGGCGAGGTGTGTTGTCTGTGAGAATAAAAGGTCATACCAAGTTATTGGTTACCGCAGATCACGGTGGGCTAGCTCACTCACATATAGGCGTTAGGCAGTCTTGTGTTTTTATTGGTGGTAACTAATATCACGAAGAGTAAGAAATAACATGTAGTGACGGATCGCTTGTGAGCCAAGTATGTTGTGACTCGACGGCAGTATTCGTATGGTAGGGCAGCAGCGAGAGTTGGTTGGAAAGGATGAGCTCATCTATAATAAGCCCAGGATGCTTTGCATATTGCATCAAATCTAGTTTTTAAATGAAGGGCCAAAACCACGTTAAAGTTGACTATCCTGCTTCATTAGAAGATCGTCGGGATGTATATTTCATAATTTTATCAGTTGAATAATCAGTGCATGAACTTGTCTTTTTCTTAAATCTGCCGGAGGTCACAGGAATTAAATCGTTTGTAGCAGATTGGTGCGTATCAGCGTATATACTCGAGGAGAGTGTTAGATGTTATGCAATCTTTCCTTTTATTTTTCTTATATTGTAGGACCCATGAATGTGTATATATATAAGTCGATATGTAATGTAAGTAGCAAGTCTTTTCAGTGATATAATAAAAATTGGATTCTCCCTTCTCTTCCACGAGATAAAGATGCCATATATTTAAGTGAGTGCAAGTCTTAATTCATCAATGCTTGCATTCCTCCCCCATTAAGTTGATTCTAGCAACCCACTCAAACGCATGTGAAAGAATAGTGTCCTTTCTCGATAGGATGAAATGGCATTATACTACAATAGTCACTCGTCTATTTGAAACTATAACTGAACATGTAATTGCCCATCAAACCTAATTGTCCATCGTGCCTAACTCATGCATGCAATAGAAGACTAGCGTTTAAAAAAGCGGGACATAAGGAAGGAAAGAGGGTCTTGGGTTAGAGTTCCAATGATAATGATTTACTATTTTGTAACTAAGTGTTTAGCCATCAAATAAAAAAAAACCTAAACTGAACCTGTAACTAAGGGTCTCATCTATTTTAGAGGGTTTAAGCAGAATCATTTCAACTTAGCGACTGAAGAATATGGCAAAGTATCTGTTGCTGCCTCATATATAGCTATGAGTTAACAAGATTGTGTGTAAAGTATCCTAGGCAAAAACCCATACAGGCCGTCAGACAAAAGAACAGGTTCCTGATTACCGATCAAGGGGACGAGGATATGCGAAAAGTTTCTGATTGTGTCCCAACAAGGGAAAAATGATGGGTAAAAAAAAAACACCCGAATTAGATACAGAAAACCATGAGCACTACTCACTTTTCCTGGTACTACATGGACAAGGAGAGATGATAGATGACCAAACTAATAAGCCCTTTACAATCACTGGCCAGGCTGACAATCAAACTAATTATCTTTTGAACATCAACCCAATTGTTCAGAACATTAGCACAAAACCAGGATATTCAAGAAAATGTTTGCATATTACATGGACAATTCACATTTCCAATGCAGTTACTAATCCTGTTGTAACCCAAGAACAAAACATCTCAATAGGTTTAAACGTACAATCACAAACGCCCCAAATTACACAGGAACCTCAATAGGTAAATAGCTTCTGATTTTTTACATCAATAAAAAAATCCAACAGTTCTGTTACCATGTAGTGGAACAGAGGCAGATCTTAATCCAATCCATTGCACTTTTTATATTTTAAAAATAAAAAACAATAATGTTCATTGCATTAACTGCGAAAAAGCAAAGGATGAGCAACCCTTTCAAAGTGTGCAATCCCCTACCACAATAGTAAATCGAAACAGGCACTTAGTCCAAACTAATAGAAGCAGGCAACCAAGAAATTTGGGTGCATTGCCATTCAGAGATATAATTTTTTTAGCTCCATAAAGTAGGATTCTAATAAATTATGTGTAGCACTCAAATAAAAGGCAGTTGCCTAATATGAAATAATACATTAGACAATGTTTTACAAAAATAATCTAAATGAATTAGCCAAGGTCCATAACTTCTACACCATCTAGCTAATAAAAGATAGAAGAGACTGGAGGAACAAAATAAAAAACAAAATATTGCAGACTTTGCACCATCGGTTGCAAATGGACTAACTATTTTCCCGGGTGTTCCATTGGTCAAATGTTATTCCATAGGATGAAAGCATTCAATTTCTCTGAAGTATCCATACTTAAAACCCCATTGGAGAAATCGTGTAAGTTTATGAAAAAGGGCTTATAGGAATCCATCCCCGTTTGTTTTCTGTAGAAAAAGGTTCCATTAATTATGAACAATCACGAAAACTATAAACAAACCACAGAATCCATAACAAAACCAAATAAACTCAAAATCTTAACCATATTAGATTTAACCAATATAGAACCAAAGTCAAAACAGAAACTAAAGTATCCTCGAAATTAACACATCAAAATGACAGAATCCCTAAAACATAACAAATCCCATTTGAGTTCATAGGAGAGAAAAACCTTAGGACACGTGACTCAGAACCTAAGCTTGGTAAAGAACCACCTATTCTTCCCAGTCTTGAACCGCTCCTCGAACCTGGCCTTGGTCTCCTTGGCCGCCGTCACCTTCTTGTCCCTGCTCTGAAGAGCGTCGACGGTATTCGTCATGAATCCACACGTCCAGGGTGTAGCAATAGGTATAACGTGGTTGTAGTTTTACGAGCTTGATGGCCTTCACTCTCGACTTCTTCGCCGTCTTCTTTGCGGAGTCCTTCCGGATCACCTTCTTCGGGTACTTGGCGATTCCAGCAACAAGGCAGTGCCCGTACGGCCGATCGCGGGTTCCGTCGTCGAATGAGCGGACGATCACCGCCTTCCGACCGGCGAAACGACCCTGGAGGACGACGACGGCCTTGTTTGGCTTGAGAAACTTCACCATTTTCTGCTCTGTGGGAGAGACAACCCGAAACCCTAGCGTACCACCACGCTTTCTCTCCTCGATGGAAACCCTTGGTCTTGTGGCTGCGGGAAGCTTTTATACACTTTTTATTTTCATAACAAAACCCTAATGAGTCTGAAATTGCGTAGTTGCCAGTTGCCACCAATGAAGTGGGCGAATTTGACCCAGCTTGCTCCTGATCCCCAGGGCCAATCTGGGCGAATTCATGACACCAATTTGGCCCAAATTTAGGCTAAACGATAAACTTCATTCCATGTAGCTGCTGTGCTAGAAAAAACTTTGCCTGCTGCTCGCACGGGCAGGTCGAAAAACTAAATCAGGTCGAATCAAATTTATTTTGGTTTTTGAACCAATAAAATAGAATCCGTCGGTACCTATTAAGGTGGATTAATTTCAAGAATTGTCTTATAAAATTTAAAATTTTGGATGGAATGGCCAATTGCAAATTTGATCAGGTTTTTAGGCCGATAAAATAACGGTTCGTCACTACAGTGCAGTGGTCGGTGTCACGTGAGCAGGATTGAGTCTTGGTCCAAAACTGCATGAAAATAATTATTTATTTAGGTTTTTTAATACATAACGTAAATATACAGTTAATTACATTTTTTTTTATGTAAAAGTTTGTAATTATAAATTAAAAAAAAAAAAAAAAAAGAACCAAAACAAACATTAAAAGAGAACTGTTTAACTTTTTAAAAAAATTTTAAACAAGATTTTATTATTGGAAACAATTGAGAAACCTTTTTTTTAATAAATAATTTCAATAAATCCCCCCAAGAACAGAATAATTGTTGATATTTTTTTTTTCTTTGAGTATTGAAAGTACAAAAAGGAAGAAGCGAAGCTTCAATTCAAATTTCAAAGTGAGTCTCACAAATATACTGCATATTTACCATATAACAAAGAGCATCATCATCAGGGTTCCAAAAATCGTCAGAGTCATCTCCATATCAAGTCGAGTCAGATACTAGATACAGCACCTATCAATAAATTAGTAAATATTAAATGAATTAGCCGAATTTTCGAGTTAACTCGGTCAAATTGATCAAAATTTGCAAACGCAATCAATCGAATGAACCAAAAATTCCTCAACAAAAAAAAAAATAAAACCCTCGTGAATGGCAAATATACTGCATGTTTAATTTACCACATAACAAAGAGCATCATCATCATTCATACATCTCTACATAACAAATAGGTATATGTATACATACATACATGCATATATTAGTTCATATGTCCCATTGAAGCACTATATATACACAGAGATGGGAATACCAGCTTCAAAGTTCAAAGTTCAAAGTTCAAACTGAAGGAGCAATATATACAGTAGAATCCCAGATTCCATAACAAATTTTCTTTTTCCCCAGAAACTGGATTTTAATTAAACAGTTGCGGAAACGCTTATAGCATTTAGCTCAACGTGACGCTTGCCCTCGCTCTGAGGATGAAGGGTGACGGTGGCACGAGCTTCCATCAGAGCCGATTCGTCAGAAACTGCTATTGAACTCACCAGAGGCTTCTCGTTGTTGATGGCGACGATATCGTCCTCCTCTCCAGAGAGGATTTCCCATTCCTCTTTGAGAGAAGTCACCTGCAGCCCTTTCTCTTTGTGGCTCTCCATTTCGAATGCAGTAGGTAGGATCACGTAATCGTTTAGAGGATTGTAGTAAGGATCTGGATCCGCCTTCAGCCAGTGTTTTAGGATCCGAAATACATGAGGTTCGCAAAGGATTCCCCGGTGCTCACCGGGAACTCCAATCCTTGCTTCTGCATTGAGTCCGTCCGCCTGGAAACAACCAAGAAGAATAGCAGCTTAGAAAGACGATACCAGTCCATACTTGAATATGTTAATAATGCCCCGTCATAAATTCAGGCTATACAAGAAACCAAAAACTGGACCATTCTTCCATGGAAAAGGATAAAACTATATCCTAGATGGAAGCAAGGCAGCTCGTCTTTTCCCTTTTATTAATTATTTTATCTATTATTAACATTAATAATAGCTTAACTTCTCCCATTCATAATCACCACAGACGTTGGTTGTTTTTTTTTTTTTTGACATCTATTAACTTGTAATATATCATAGTAATCTGTTCCTTTTACAAATTTGTTCGATACTCCATCGAACTCGAACCCTAGACCCCTCTTGTCTGTGCTCTAAGCCAATTGAGCTAGGTCTTATTAGCACAAACGTTGATTGTTATTTATTTGTTTTCTCCATTTTTCTCATATTCACCCTACTCCTGCTACTTTTAAATCAAATGCTATGAATATAACAGTAGGTTTACCATTTACTTCCATAACTCATTCAGCTCGATAATCCAATCGACACAAAAACCATCCTTTAGTTAAAAATTTTGGTACCCAAGGTTAGGTCAAGAAC
This sequence comes from Tetrastigma voinierianum, assembly GCA_016808115.1. Classification (NCBI taxonomy): domain Eukaryota; kingdom Viridiplantae; phylum Streptophyta; class Magnoliopsida; order Vitales; family Vitaceae; genus Tetrastigma; species Tetrastigma voinierianum. The sequence goes on from JAEQBH010008537.1 coordinate 46,042, forward strand.
CCTATAATCTAGGCATTATATGATATGCCTCTTCAATACACATACAAAACAATACTATACCATATTTCCATGCAGTCTTTATGTTATGCTTGGTTCTAGGAAAGTACTAAAAATAGAAAATATATATATCAGAGATGATTTTCTCATATTAAGTTTAGTATCGAAAATAGGAAAAAAAATTCCAAATATATGATTAAGTTAGTTAAAAGAATTTGTATTTGTAGAACATTTAATGCGTCATATAAAGTTAAACTAAGTTATATATGAGTTTAAAGCGCATATAAAATAATTTAAATCCATTTTCATTTTCGTTCCAATTTTGTTGCATTTTATCTCAAATTTTCCGAAAACCAAGTATGGGCTAGGAATTATAAGATATTCCCTTCAATTTTGGTTTGCTAGAATAATATGTAAATTTTGGCTAATTTGACTTGGCACCCTTTAGATATCTTTAAGAGCAATGGTGTTTGATAAAATATAATTTTGATTAATTTTTAGAGCTTCCATGGAGACCAACAAAAAGGAGTCCCAAGAGAGATGGTATCTTATTCAACAAAATCATAAAAAAGATATCCACTTCGAATGAAATATTTTTAATATGGACTATGTAAAACTTATCTGTTGGACTTGCATCTCAAAAGTCATAAAAAAATAATCCAACAATGCAGTGATAGATGAAAAGGACACCAAAGATGGAAAAGTAAACATACCATTGCTGATTCCACTGGAACAGTCCCATCACCATCAATGCATATATATTGAGCCTGAAAAATGAAATCGCAAGTTAAAGATTCTCTAACTTATCATTAAGAGGAAAAGATTTATACCATAGCATACACCCATATTCAGATGAAACATGGAAAAATATAAAAAAACAAAACAAAAGCAAAAGCAGAACCATAATAGAATGTAAAAAATGTCATGTGACTGAAACCATCTTAACATTTGAAAAAGCAATGAGATAGGCATTCAGAAACTGATAATAACCTTGATAAATTTCAATTGCTCTAGATCTGTAACCCAGTTCTTCCACTTCACTAACTGCAGGGCAATGAGTGGAAGTTAGAAATGGAATAAGTGTAGAAGCAACCAGGGCATACAATGCCTTATAGGTGTCTCCCAGGAAAATCAGAAAATAACCATAAGGTGAGTGGATTCAAACAATGATGGAAAGCTTTATGTACAAGAAGCATTACCAAACAGTATGGGGTGTCTCAAGGTTCATCCCAAATATATTGTAAAATTTAACTTGAGGAGGAACCTTAGCCTGAGATAAGATCTTTTGAGTTTCACAAGCCCATTGCAAGATCTTTAAATTGAAAGGTAGAGAAGATGTCCAATCCATCTGAGTAACCTGGAATGAGAAAAATGTGAAACATAAGATAACAGACCAAATATGCAGACATCCTGTTCTCTTTTCCAATAGGTACAACAACAGTCACTGACTCACTATCAATAAAAGGAAAAAACTTCCATTAAGAATAGTCAGGTGTTTTTTCTCCATGGTGGATGTCAATTTTAAAATTTTTGATAGGCATCAATTTTAAGAATTTTAATGTTTTAAATCATGAACATAAAAGTAAGTTAAGTATCACCACAAACTGTGTTCTTCAACTTAGAAAAGTATAACCTCCTCATGAAGCTTATTTCAGGTGTCATTAATCTGCATTTGACAGGAGGAGATCACAACTCACCGTATTATTGGAAAGAGCTTCCTTAAAAACTGAAATACTTTCTTCTGGGGAATAAGACTCCAGAACAATGTTAGAGTTACCATCCTTATCCTTCTTCTCTTTCCATATTTCCAGGACTGGCTTGTGTTCCCATTGAAAATCCGGACAAGCCATCAATTCATATATTGATGGACATTCAATAAGCTGAAACATTGCAAAGACAAATGAATATATAAATGAATCAAACAACTTTTCTTCTCTTTATTAACTTCTAAACATAATAAAAAGGGTCCACCTATTAAGATCCACTACAAGTCTACAATAGTGAAATACTCTTTATGGAAGAACAATCAATGCATTCAATAAAAAGAAAATTAAAAGAAAGTCTACTAATCACTCGAATGCTTAGACATTCTTGTACATATGGCATAATAAGAACAAAACACTAGCAGAACCAAGTACCAATACCCAACAACTCAACAAGACTTATACGACAGGAGTGATGCTCATTCTTTCTCTGCTCAGTAACTCAAAACCAACAGGATTTCCAGAACTGATCGTGTTGGGTTAGCATGCAAGCAAATAAACAATTCATGTTTTAATAATAAAAACAATTAGATCAGTTCTCATTTCAGATTCACATCATTCATATCTTGAGATCTGCTAATTATTACTAGACAATTTTCTTTTCTCTATGCTGAATAAGCACATACGTGGGCGACATTGATTAATTTTAATGGTGTCAAAAATAAATAAGTTGAACGAAAGGAAAGACCGGTATCTATAACAAGCAAAATCCATAACATAAGATGTTGTAATTACAAAAGATATTCAATACTGTCAACACAAGCTAACTGAAAACTACAAAAACTGATGACCCAAGAACTCCAGAGAAGTAATAGACTCATACCAGTTGGTGCATGCTCCATTTTGATATAAAAAAATTCTGTTCCCAACCTTCCACAAATGACATTCCATTTAGAAGCGTTGATGCGATATATCCAGGTGCACCTGTTCATGTACAAACTTTTCACAATCACAGATCCATAGACACAGAACTTTTATTAAACAAGGTTTTAATTCTTATATCAAATAAATTTGTTGAAATGGCACATTAGAAGTAAAAGTTCAATTAAATCAGACAAGTTTTAGAAAGTCGATGTCAATAAGACTTTAGACTCCAGGGATGGAGATGAATTCTTAGAAGGTTATGGCTGTTCAGTCACACCAATTAAAAGTATAAGAAGGTCAGTAAGAGATAACACTCCTACGACGTAATGCACCTGTTTAACTCATAACCAGACTCCATGTATGGAAAATAGTTGCTCTTAGAAAAAATAAATATCTAAAATATATTATCAACCATTATAAGTACCTAATAATTTTAGGGATTAATTAATCATTGAGTTAGAGTCTGAGCCACATAAAATTTCTCGTTTCTCAAGAATGCAGTCAGGATACTCAAATTTACAGTCTCACAGAAGGTATCTCCTTAATCTATTTCAAGTTATACTGGCTCCTTACCCTGGAATGGTGCAGCAATTGCTATCCAGTTCTGCACATACTTCTCAAGGAATCACAAAACAAATAACATTAACATTAAATTATTGACTTCACGCAGCATCTAGAAAAGCAACAATATACAAAGACATAGACTTCTCAAACCAGCGCCTGAAATTGAAGAAAATAACAAACAAAAGAAATAAAGAATGCAGTTCCTTACATACATGTAAGCTCATGGGAAACATTTCACAAGCAAACCCCCCATAGAATGATCTTATTATGTTTATTTTTGCCTCCTGAGGCAGTGTTACACAGACTCAATCTTGCAGCAAATCGCTCAGTGTTTCCTGAAACCTAGAAAACAAGCAAGGCCTTCCTCAACAATTGCATCCCAGACATGAAAGTGAACTTCAAGCAGAAGAAATGAAACAATTTCAAAGTAGAACAAATTTTAATTTATAAATGCTTTTTCACGTTAGATATTTACCATTTCATTCAGCAACATTACTTTTTAGGATCAGAAGTCATTAACCACTTTACAATAGCACATATGATCCAGCAAAAACATTCTCACAAAATCAACAAGGATATTTGATTTAGCTGATCAAACAATTTGTAAACTAGCCTAACCAATGGAAAACATGGATCTATCGGAAGAAAACATTTATTTAAATGATTAGTATTCAACTGAATGTAAAGTTAGGCAAATACCTGTTACTGTGAAATCTGCTCCCAAAACCAAAGCGTTTTCCCTCTTGAAAACCCCATTCGTCATTTCAACTATCATGTCATGGAAATAATAAACAGATTCACGCCAGTCTGCATAAAAATAGTTAAATTTATCATGAAGCGATATTTTCTGTTCTAGAAGACTCTTTTTTAAATACATATACATATATGTGTGTATTAGTATACTATATACAAAGTTAGGTATGTATAAATTAATAACAACAAAAAGTACAACAAGTACGGACGATCTATACAAGGGGCATTCAATTTTCTTTTCTTTTTATTAAAAAAAAACTTACGTGATGGCATTACAGTATAAAATGCTTCTTTTCAGTATACCTTTGGTCTTCAGGATTTATGATTTTTTTTATAGGTAAATTATTATTTTTTTCCCTTTTTTGTCCCCATTGGGACTTGAACTAAATCTCCCATAACCACCCAACCCTTTACCACTTGAGCCAAGCCTCAAGGACCTTAAGCAATTTCAACATTTATGACAATGGTTTGAGGCCTTAAAAGCGATTTCAGCATTTCGGACAATGTGTCTGCTGACTCAAAATAGATTACATAATCCTAATTGTATTGTTAATAAGTAGGTGCTGCTATATATACATTACTGGTTTCAACCTTAAAGGTGTGAAGGAACACAGTACAAAAAACTTATCTGTGGAATTAAATATAAAAATGAAATATTTGATTAAAAGACATCAAATAACCTTAAATTTGTTAATCTAATCTTTCCCATGTTTTTTCTTGAAAAATAACCCATTTTGGACAAAAATACCCTTCTCTATTTCATGCATTTACATTCTCTTAAAAGATGGGGTTATTTTTGCAAGAAAACAAGAAGGGCATTTTTGTCAAAATCACGTCAGAAATTGATGAAAAGTCAAATTTCCAAAATTGGGTTTTCAAAAGGTCTTTTAATCAAATCACCCTATAAAAATAAGAGTGCCTATTAAAAGACTATTTTTTTCTATAAGGACCTATTCAACAACAAGACATAATGCAATAAGATAAGTAAAAATCTTTTGATAATAATAGTAATAAGGATGTGAAGGAATGCAGTACAAGTAAAAATAAAAATAAAGTCTGACTACAAATAGACAAAATTGAATACAATAATTAAAATTCTTCTGATAATGATAACAACAAAAACAATAATAGTAATAATAATATAGTGTGCCTATTAAAAGACAAATAGAATGCAACAAGATAACTAAAACTCTTCTGATATAAAAACAATAATAACAATGATACATAGCAATAAAGATGATAGGAATGCTTTGTAATCTATAACAATATAAAAGATGGGGATAACATTATAGTAATCTCCATATAAATATTGATAATACTAAAGTAAATATATTAAAAGCCAAAAAACAGAATGCAATAAGATAGCCAAACCTTTTCTGATAACAAAAATAATAGTACAAAGATAAGGAGAAGCACAAAACAACCAGAACTCAACTAAATAAAACTGAAATCATAAATTTCATGCAGGTGTGTCACTGTGAGGAGTGGAGCATAGAGGAGTATATTTGTTCACCATAGCTTCATGAGGAAGGGTTGTACCGTGTACATATAATACAGAATTGATGTTCATAAGAATTCTATCTAGAAGTACTAAACTGTCGATGGGTTTTATCAGTCTTATGGGCAATTGACAGTAAAGTGTGGTAAACATAAAGGTTGACAACTCTAACTTGGACCACTTCATACAGTTTAATCAAAAGAATTTCTGAGGTCAGTCAAAAACCGTTTCTGTCATACTCTGAAGCTGACTAAAATTACCATAATGAACCTGACCTATGAGTGGACTATTAAAATTTCTAACAAGGATAGAACAATTCCAATTAGTTACCCCTGCCATCATATATGAGGACACAATCTGAAGCCATTTGACAAATTCAATTCCAATCTGTAAGTGAGCTGCATCATATTCATCAATATCCACCTCCTCTAGTTTATCATCAAATGTCCCATAGAGATTCAAAGGAAAAAAGGGAAGGCACAGATGTTGAAAGGATAATGGTAGAAAGCACCTTAGGCCTTTAAAAGTGAGACCCTTGCTAAAATGCAGTACTAATAACTAAAAAAATGTGAAGACATGCTTACCATTTCAGGATCAAGACATCAGTGCATACAATCCATATCTCTCTTCAGGACTACAATATGGGTTTGGATCTAAAAAGACACTATTTGACCTGATCAATAAGAAGCATTTATTGTTATCTCAAAACTCATAATTCCAAATCTACAAAAATGCAACCCATGGAAGAAAATCACCAATAAACATTATAAATAAAACACTCTTGATAGCTGTGCAGGGACATAAATCAATCTAGCAGAGAGAAATAATAGTCGTTTGTTTGGGGTAATTTGCCTTTTTTGAGACTAGTAAAAAGCTAATTTTCTCTCTCCAAAGGAGGTGAAGGGTCCATTCCAGTTCCATTTTCAAAACTACAAGAAATTTCAAGATAGGCACAGGCAGAGAAGTATATAGATCAATTAAACTTCATTATTACCATGACTGACACTTGTCTTGCGCTGGCATTATAACAGACTAAAAATAGCAGTTTTTTCTGGAAAAAAAATGGAGCATAGAATGCAACTATATATAACCAACTTGTTATATATATATTTTAACATCCATGTGAGAATTTTGTCAAACTAACTAGGTTCTGTGTTGTGTAAGTGCAAAGGAACAATAAATAAGTGTTGTCTGGAAAAATTGAAAAGTGCACCAGAACCTGGTCCCCTTTATAAAAGTAGTGCCAATAATTGCCCAGAAAGTTCACGTAGGAACTGTTTTAAATGAAAACCTAAAACTGGACTGGAAAACAGACAAATTGCCGAATTATTTTCCTTAGTTTTAAGTTTGGTTAACACTTTGAATAATAATTTCCATTTGCCCAAGTGTAAAAGAACAGAATTTGAACTTGTCTCGAACAAATTTACAATAATAATTTCCAGTTCTGCATCGAGTTTCGAACTTGCGTTCACATCATCTTCAGCTAACAGAAGGCGTCATTCACAAGCTCCTACGTATCATCTCGGATGAAAAATAAAACTAGCATTTACTTGCTAAAATCCAAGCAATAGTACTTCAAAATTATCCAATTCAATGCAAACCAAACAACAACGCGACAAGCCATAATCCATGAACATAACGTAATTATCTTGCAAGCGTCTTGAATTACACATATCCATTTCTCCTAGGAAAACAGACAATAAAAATAATATCATGAGAATATACCAGTAGAGGTCGAACCACGACAAGCAGTCGGAACTTGTAATCGGCGCCGATGATACGTACCCAAATACGCTCACCACGACCATTATCGTCGACGGCTTCCAGGATCGACCCAGCAATGCCGGGCACCAACAGAACCGGGTCAAGATTGGGGTCAACGTACGGCTGAGGTTTCTTAATCAGCTTCAACCAAATCTCCACCGACTGCTATCTCTCAACAACACTGCCATCTCCGGAACCTAATCGCAGCTTAATTCCGACAAATACATCAAATATCTCCGATTCCAAATTCGAAAACCTCAACCGCAATCAGATTCAAGTTTGGTGATCACCCGGCACTTCGATCGAAGTGGGGATGAAAGTGGGAATGAAACCGATAAAAGTGAGGCTTCGGAATGGATTGTTAATCGGAGAAGAAGCAATAGAAACGTGAAGCCAAGGAAACCAGCACCTATTCAAGGGAAGGAGCTGAATGGCGACTGAAATGTTTTAATAATATTAAAAAGTGTAAATATTTATCGTTTCAAATAATTTACGACTTTCGATCGTCAGCAGCAGCGAAACATTATCTAGATGTTTGTTTCTTTTCTTTAATTTTATAAAGACTAGGAATATTTAAATACTCGAAAATAAATGAAATACTGTTGAGTTTTTGACATATTTAATTTTTTTAAATTATTAAAATAATTTAAAAATAAAAATAATTTCCAAATTATCGTAATCAATAATTATGATATTTATTTTTAAAAAATTTAAAATATTTATAATGTCACAATCCATAACAATTAACTTAAAAAAAAATTTCAATATCGTGATCAATAAATACAGTATTAATGTTCACATATTAATTTTAACATTATGTGTACTATTTTTAAACTATTTTAATAAATTGGCTCAAAAAACTAAATATGTCTCTATTTCTTGTCGTTTAATTTTAAGTATTTTAAGCGTTTAGTTAATAGAATTTTTTTAAGCATATAAAGAAATTGAATATGAAAATTTTGATGTATTGTCTTTAGTTTTTCGTTTTTGAGGAAAAGTATGTTTACGTCTTTTGAATTTGGTTGAAAATAAAGAATAAGAAAATCAGTTTTGTAAGCGGAATTTTGAAAATGAGATTAATGAACGATGAAAATGTGTTTAAAATACGGATTCTGTTACAATCCGTGTTTTCGTGGCGTGATGAAAAAGAAAATCGAAGTGGAAGGCGAAAGGGGAAGAAAAGAAGAAAACAGCATGATACGTGTTTCGTTTTATCACGTCGATCAAATCCACGTGTTTTGATTTAATTAACAGAAAGCAACGCGAAGCAGTTTTAAGTTCATTATATAAAATGTTGAAAATAGTGGTCATTTTATTTGTTTTGAAATTTGTTTTTTGTCGATTATCGTAGCTAAGCGATGTTTTCGCTTTGTTTAAGAAAAGTTTGAATAGATAAAAACGTAAAATTACCTATATGAGGGCCTTAATATTTTTTAACGCCTAGAATGTATTGTGAGTTTTTTTTTTTTTCCTTGGAAAAAGGTAGTGTTTTTTAGGGAATGTTGGTACACTCCAAAAACCAACATTATTTGGTTTTGCTTCACTTTGAGCAGAGGTTTTCTTAAAAACAGTCAACAGCATGTTACTGGTATAGCTGGAAATTTGGATGGGCGACTTTCAAATCGGGCCGGTCAAATTTGGTTCTTTGTTGTGGTCAATAAAATAGTAACCTATTCGAAACCTAATTTTCGACGTATTACTCAAATATAATCAAAATTTTATATATTTTAAATTTTTTAGTCCACTTTATATAATATAAAAGCAAAATAAAATGAGTTTGAATAAAAATATTAATTAATTTATTAAGTTTAAAACTATTTTTATTTTTTAAATTTTTAAACTTTTCTTTTCATATCATTTTAACTCATACATCTTGAGAAGTCTGTCCCATTTCTTTCGTATCTTCTCGGATTGACCTTGAGCGCTGAGCAATGGTTTGAAATAAAGGAAGTTAGATTGAAGGCCTACTTGTTATGAGATATCTTAAAGGCGATAAGTTAATTCAAAGCCAGAAGCTTCAAATTTGCAGGTTTTTGCTCTGAGGGATGCCGGGGATTTGGCAGAGAATGCAACAGCATACGTGAGCTTGGAACCATGCAATCATTATGGACGAACACCACCTTGTACTGAAGCACTAATTAAAGCCAAAGTGAAAAGGGTTGTGATCGGAATGGTCGATCCAAATCCTATCGTGGCTTCAAAGGGGGTGGATACTGGATAGATTGAGAGATGCAGGAATCGATGTGACTGTAGCCATGGAGGAAGAAGAAGAACTATAACGAAGCCTATATTCATCAAATGCTGACAGGGAAACCGTTGCTCACACTGAGGTAAAACTTAAACCATGGATCTTGAGTTGGATAAAGTTCTTTCTGTTGCCCAATTTTGGTTTTTTCGATCTTTTTGATTGAGTTCCTTGAACAAATTCAGTCCTAATTGTTGTTTTTGATGTTAATGTAAAATGTGGATTTTGGACTTTGTCTCTTTGCTCTTTACTAAATGCTTGCACTTATCAATTTATTGCCCCTAAGTAAATATGAATATGACCTTTAAGTCTTTTTAATTGTTAAAAAGTAGTCGCATATCTTGTAATAAAGCTGGTGATGGTTAAAGAGCGGCGGGCGTAGGGAGGAGGGAGGGGTTGGGGGGTTGAGTCACAATGGAATAAATTTGTGAAGAATCAAATACTATGGTGTAATGCATAGTGAATAAATGTTGAAAAAAAAGAATGTGCAACAATTCTTAGCATCCTCTCATTGTTCTGCAGATATTCTCTCTCTATCAATGTTGTGTGCATTTTGGATCATCTTGGAGAAGGTGTTGAGGAAGCTGGAGGATACTACTCGCAGTTGCAAGTTGCAACAAGAATATGATGAAATAATTCATTCTCCAGCAGCAGCTACTGAAACGTTTTCCGTTCGTGCCTCCCAAGAACCTGGAGCTAACCAACCTCTTCAGATTCTGATTGCAAGATCTCCCGTCTCACCGAACCAGATTCCTGTTCCTAACATAGAATCAACTTCTAAGGTGATAATCTTTGCTGACAATGAGGCTGCTGTAGTGTCAGAGACGGCTCAAAAGGGCATCGAAACAGTGGTTCTGGATCAGATAAATTTGAGTGCAGTCCTAGAATAGAATATTGTAAACGCCAAGGATTATGCAGCGTTTTGCTTGATTTGAGGGGAAATCTTGGCTATGTTGAAGACCTTCTTGAACAGTCTCTCGAACAGAATCTGCTGCAGAAGGTTGTGGTGGAGATAACTGCCATTTTGGAGCACAAGTGAAAGGGAGGAACTACCCTTGCCTTTGAAGAATCTGGGGAAAGGAATTAGATTAGAGAACATAACTTCTAGGAAATCACATGACAGCGTCGTGCTGGAGGGATATCTCTGAGGTGTTAGAAGTTATTGTTTCCTTGTTGTAGAAAGCGCAGGAACAACGTAATACGGTGTTTGGGCGATTAAACAATCTCACAGCATGTCTTGCAAAATAATGTTTATTCGAGAAAAACGAAATAAATTAAATCGATAAGAAAGGAGGAGAATATAGCAGTTGGAGAAGCAATGAATCTTGTAAGTGCAATTCGCCCAAAAACAGGTCGCACTCTCCATTGTTGGTCTTTTGAGATTCCCCAAGGTGTCTGTCTCAGGGATGAAGCAGATTGTCGAATGGTCGACAAAAGCGACTTCTTGCCAGCTCACGTGGTGATGATGTGTTTGCTCTATCACCGACAAAATAACGAAAGAAAAGAAAACTCGAGACTCGATGACCTTTTTGAGGCACCCTCAATGACCTTTATATAAAGGAGAGCAGGCACGGAATCTTGAAGCCTCTTGGCATCCCCGAACCAACAGAATATTCCAAAATTAATTGTTCAATGAATGTCATTAATTTCATTCATTGAATATCATTAATTTCATATAACTGAAATTCATAGAATTACAGTGATGAATTATTTAGTGAGGAATGAATTCGTTTCGTTGTTGTATCTATGATTCATGTGAATGAGAGTGATGACTAAGGCGAGGCAGGACTTGTGATGAAGTAACGGTTGAAATTGCATAGGAGGTAGGTGAGGTAGGTGTTAACACTTTGAGCCGCTTTGTAAAAATATGTTTCTTCTCTTATGGTAAGCAGTGAGTAGCGATGTCGCTGACTGATACAGTTTATTATGTAGACATATCTCACACGAGGAATCTTCGAACACATTTCGAGTTCTAGCATGGGATTTGGCCGTGGACATCGCTAGTTACATAAAGAGTTTAATAGGGTGTCTTGCTGGTGATTCATTTGAAGCGACTACGCCACGTCTTATAGGTGATCTGTAAATTAGGAAGTAGCTCGTATTCTTCTTTTCAAATCTGTAGAATCGTTAAGCGTAAACAGCACATTTCGATGGCGTCTTTGTTTCATCATAGAAATGGATAAGGGAAAGATCACATGATGATATAACCCAGTCTTTCTGATTCCGTTGTCACTTTTGAGTATAGATCTTGGGATACCAGTCAATGAGTTAGGTCTCGTATGGAAGCTTATTCTTTTGTGGGCTTTAGTCGTTGCCGATGACTTTTCAGTAACTCTCGTTCTTTGGTTCTTAGTCATGATGTTATCCTTAGATTTTACAAAATCTACGGGAGATAGCAAGCTGGTTGATAGTTATCAATGGTATTGTGTCTCGACGTATGCCTAGACTTACCATTATGCATATTACTTTGTGCTACTGATAGCAGATTGACTATTCCCGGTGTATGCATATTGGAGGTACTGAGGCCTTGACACGTCTTGAGTATATCATAAGAAATGGCATAACCATTGACCTCTTCCCCACATTTGTCTATCCACAAGTATGGTCTAGAGTTTCTTAGTTCCCAGATAAGCCCGGTGGGATCTTTTACCTGAGTCTCAAGTTCGATACTTGTCCTTGCTCTTTGTTACGGCGGATTTTCCAAATCAGCTAACTCCTTGTATGTATCAACAAGGATTTTTCAAACCAACAAACCACTAGTTTGTTTGGTTATAGAAATGTTTAGTTTTCAATCAAACTGATTTTTCCCTTAAAAAAGCTCCTTTAACTCTTTTCTAAATCTTGTTATGAATTTTTTTATTTTTATTTGGGAAAAAAAAAAAAAGGTTATGGTTCAGAATGTTTTTCCTTTCAAATAACCTTCCACAGTGGTTCCTCCCCTTTTTCTATCGATCCTTTCCTTATATCAATATTTTCCTTCAAAAAGATAAACTCAATTTTATTATTTTTAAAGGATAAACTGCAAAGCCTAAAATTAGGAATTTGTTTAACATAACAAGCTTCCCTTTCTCTTTTTCTTGTCGGAAGGCGGCCAAATACAATGCGGTTTGTTGGTTTGTTTTCCCCTGAAGCAACAAATCAGTATGTTTGTTGGTTTCAAGGTTTTCCACTACTTTTCCCTATTAAAGAAACAAAAGAATTGTCTCAACAATAGAGGCACAACCTGAAAAACTTGGTTCTGGTTTTTTTTTTTCCCACATAAGTAACAAACCAAATCGTTTGTTTACCAGAAACCTGGTTCATATGTTAGAAGGAATAAATAAAACCAAAATATCTACTTGTTGGCCAAAACACAGGAGCATAAACCAAATGTTTGGACATTTCAAACAACGTAAACATAATCTTTGCCAAAATATGGTTATTCGAGAAAAACGAAAATAAATTCATCGATAAGAAAAAGAGGAGAATATAACGAGTTGGAGAAGCAATAGAATCTTGTGAAATTCACAATTTCCCTTAAGACAAATTCGCCTTCTCAGTTGGTGCTTTGAAAGGATTCCAAAGTCATGCCGGGGATAAAAGCAGACCGAATGGTCGACAAAAACTTTTAATAAGCCTTTTTCCGTGACGATGATGTTTGCACTATCAAACAAGAAGGACGAAGGAAAGAGAAAACTTCGAGGCTGATGACCTTTTGGGGCGTGCTTCTAAAAATCTACAAGCAAACCTTTATATGAAGGAGAGACTTGGCGCTACTGGAATCGCAGTGGCACGGCTATAAACGTAGAATTGAAATTAATTATTCGTTAGATATCGTGTCGTTCGTTGGTGTCAATCGTTAATATAATGATAATAAATTATGAGCAATTATTCGGTAGATATGCGTCAGTTTCTGTCGCTATATCACATTAATTCCATGAGCAGAAATTGATGACTAAAGGCGAGGCGGACATGGTGATAGAAGCAGGTTGAAACTGCGTAGGAGGTAGGTGTTACCACTTTGAACCTTCCTTGTGAAAATATGTTTACTTTCTCTTGGCTAAGCGATGCCACGATGTCCTTGAAGCGTGAATTTATTGTGAAACGATGACATATCTCACGGGAATCACTTCGAGCACGATTCAGGTTCTGAGCTTTTATGTCCGTTTGGTCGTGGACATGCGCTGGTTCTCCAGAGTTTAGTGCAGGAATTGTGCCACAATTGATTCCCTACGAGCGGCCCAACCTTGCTCTTACATGGTGATCTCTTTGTAAATTAAGAAGTAGCTCATGTTACTATTCGCCAATGCTTTAGAGATCATTAAGCGTAGGCAGCAGCTACCCATGAAGCGTCGTTCATCACTTAAGGAATGGACGATAATATCCCATAGTGATTGTATCAAAGTCTTCTGATTTGGTTGTCATTGAGCGCAGATCTTGGGATCTCGTCCGGTAGGTTAGAAGTATCAATTCGTAGACTTATTCTTTCACGGGCTGGTCCCATTCCCTTCGATGACTTTCCAACTGACTCTTTGTTTAACCATTTAGTTGCGGATCATGTGTTATCGCTAGATTTTACACCATGTCACATGAGATAACCCAGGTTGAAAGTTGTTGTTTAATGGTATTGTGTCTCTGACGGATATGTCTAGACTTGCCGTTATATATTGTTTTGTGCTCTACCAATAGCGGATTATTTATCCGCAATGTATGCATATTGGAGGCAGCTTTGCCACCAACAGAATCATCCTGCAGGAAGTGGCGTAGCCATTACGCCTCTTCCCCATTTGTCTAGTGCTATAAACTCGAGATTCCATTGTGGATGCGCGATAACCGTTGTTTGAGGATTTCCATGATCTTATTTGCACCTCGAGTGTAAAAGGCATAACTATTATGGGATTTTGAGTCTTTAACATTAGATATCAATTAACATCAACGTATCCTTCAAGTCTGGCCGGGATATCTTGTGTAGTGCGACCCATAGTGCGAGTGAATCGTAAGTAGCTATAATACTCTCATTATTCCTTACTTGATACATAGCTCGAGGATTGCTCGTGTACTTTTCGAGTTTATTAAGCTACGTAAATTTATGTCTGATGCTGTCTGACTCATTAAGTACATTAGACTCCCTATCCTACTAAGAGTATTCTACTTGAGCAACACTCTCCTTTATTCTTGGAAAAGTGTAGAGTTACATCTGGGTGATACAGGCATGCAGTTATCCTTATCAAACTTCCAAGAATATTGTCAACATAGTGTGTGCGACACTTTTAGTCCATCGATGTTCTTTTGATTTTTATTCCCAAATAACATCGACAAGTCCTATGTCTTTCATGTCAAATCTTAGATTCAACATGTTCTTGGTAGATGTAATCATCTTATCGCCATTGCTCGACCGTCGGTATGTCATCTAGATGAGCATACAATGACATAGCCATGTTCATCATCTTTGACATAGACACACTTGTCACATTCATTGATTTTGAATCCATGTGACAACATAACGTTGTCAAATTTCTCATGCCATTGTTTCGGTGTTTGTTTTAATCCCATCTGGATTTCCTGTCTCTGAGACTTTCATTTCTTGTCGGGCGAGAAAACCCTCGGGTTGCTCCATGTGGAATTCTTCAAATTCAAATCTCCATTTAGAAGAATTTGTCTTGACATCCATTTGATGTACCTCGAAGATCTTTTAGTCATGACAATTGCAAGTCTGTATGAAGTTTATTCTCGTCACGGAGAATACGTGTCAAAATAATCAGGGCCTCGGTTGCCTGGGTTTTCCCACCTGGTAACAAACCAAATCGTTTGTTTACACGGAAACACAGTTCATTATCGTCGGAATGCATCCGGACCGGTGGTGATAAGACCCGGTCATCACTATTCGATTACATATAATCCTCAACTGCATTCTCTCAATTCCCCTTATCGGGATTGAACCTGGGCGTACGGGATCCCGGTTAGAAGGGCTTTGCCACTTTCGAAGAACGCTTATACATTTTTTTGTTTTTTTGTTTCCCCATGTTCAACCGAAATCATTTGTTTACCTAACAAGAGTTTTCCTTTCCTTTTTTTTTTTTTTCCATGTCCACAACCAAACGAATCAACAACTTCTTGTGGAGTGAGTTTGTCTTAAGATTGTTAAGTTGTCTCCTTATTGTAGAAACTGGGAGCAGCGTAAACCAATTGTTTTAGTTAAGGCAACATACATAATCTTTGCAAATAATGGTTATTCGAGAAAACCAAAAAAATTCATCGATAAGAAAGATATATGATTGGAAGAAACTTGGCCGTCTTGTGAAATTAGCGATTTATTAAGAGCAAATTCGCCTTCATTTGGTCTTTGAGATTCACGGCGTCGTCTCCCGGGATGAAGCGGGTGTCGGATGGTCGACAAAGCGGTACTGCGCCGCTCAGGCGAACTGATGATAATGTTTGCTCATCAGAGCAAAATGGCGAAAGAAAGGAAAACTTCGGACTCGATGATGCTTTTTGAAGCGGCCTCGATATTATTTATATAAGGGAAACGCGCTTTTGGAATCGACCTCTTAGCGTCAGCCACTTAGAATTCGAAAGTGGTATTCCCGATGAATGTCATTAATTTCATTCATTGAATATCATTAATTTCATATAACTGAAATTCATAGAATTATGAACAATGAATTATTTAGTGAATGTCATTCATTTCATTCACTATATCTAACATGAGACTGGTTAGACACGAGATGAACAAGTACCAAACTATTGCGATCTTCTCTGCAATTAAACACAGTCGCTGCAACTGGACACAAATAACACCGAGTTGATTGAATATGCTTGTGAGTTTTACCTTTTCCTTCCTTCTTGTACTTGGGAAGAAACAGAGGCATTTACATTTGCGTCTTCCCCTCGCATAATGTATTATCATGAATTGAATTTTTCTTAACAAAAAACGAAAAAAAAAATTCAGAGAAACATGGTTCTAAACACCTCATGGCAGAATTAAGTATGTGCATTATAACTTATATATCTACAAAACTAGCTCTTTTATTCATCTAATCAAATGAATAACAGCCCTCTCGCCTTCATCACTTTCCTGTGGTTTTGTTATTTTCTTATTGATAGGTAAAGCATCATCTGGACAATTTACATTACATGCTCTCTGATTCTCTTTGATGGATTTGCCTTAACGTTAAATGGTTTAATGAAGTTGAAAGACACTCAAGTTTTTGTAAAGGTGTACTTTTGTATTATATTGAGCAACAAAATTTTAGCATATATATACACATAAATGCACCACAAAATGGGTTCCCAGAACAATGAAGCAGTTCAGCTTTACAGATATGCAATAACTGGTTTTGTTAACAGCAAGTATAGGTGATTCGGAGCTCTCAAAGACTAGGAGAGAATTCGTTCACCCTGGTTTTCTGTCAGACTTCAGAATTGAACCTGCCATTGGTTGAGTGCTTATTATCTGAGGAGTTCTTTCTTTTTGCAAGTTGTGCTCGAATCAACTTCTCATTCGCAATTGATTCTTGAATGTTGTTGTGAACCAGTTTGCAGAGCTCGTCCAGCGTAAGCATTGGAAATGGTTCTTCAATGAGAACACCCACCTGCAAAAAAGCTCTGGAGAGTTTAGAGGAAGTGGAAATGTTGAACAGTATGTGATTACCGGACCAGAAACTAATAAGTGGGATGGAACAAGTTCACCGCTTTCAAGATAAACAACACCCTCCAAAGATAAAAGAATTTGGTTTTACCTCACCATTACTCAGGGCATCAATCAGGAATAGAAAACTAAGAGAGACACAATCACAAAGACTGAATTCTGAAATTTGAGGCGGTTGTTGCTTGATAATGGATTGTGAATTTGAATGTTCTTATCCTACCGTATCACTTTTCTGGTCCAGAGGGGATAGAAAGAAAGAGAGAAAGAGAGACCTCTTCAATGCAGAAGAGAGAAGCCGCACTGATGAAAGTAGCAGGAACAACAATCCGGTTCTGTCATCCCAAGGATGATGGGGAGAGTGAATGCCAGAGAACAAGAAACCTTGAGGTCAGGCGGGTGTATGAGAGGGGGTGAGCATGCCCATGAGCTGCTCACAAACACCAATACCTTCATGGAAACAAGATAACTTTGATTCCTGCATTATAGTATGTATAAACAATGTTACTGATCTTTTTATTCTATGTAGTCCTATACTTTAAGCGTGTATTTAAGTCAAGGCATAGTTTTAAAAACTGTAGCGCAAAAACACTCTTGGGTGCTTGGCTTTTGTGAAATTAATGTGACATTTGATGCATATCAATTTATAAATATGATTCAAACTATGATTATATTAATAAAAGTGATGAAATTATATAAACTTGATATATAATTAGAATTTGAGAATAAAGTATTTTAAAAAAGAAATTATAATTACATAAAGTGTGCCTTTTAGTAAGGCCCACGCGTGTTTTGAAGCGAATGACTTTAACTAAGGAGTCGTTGTGCCTTGAGCCTAGTTACGCCTTTTAAAACTACGAGTAAGGAACCATTGACCATCAAGGAGACTCGTATATATAATTTTAGGAACCTTTCTTCTACTAGGATGTTATATATTTGTATATAAGTTTTTTTAATAGCAATGGATGTCGGGTTCTAGAACTGCCTTGTATATTGTCATGAGCCTTTAAAATTAGCAATGAATCAGCATGAAATACTTGAGAACTATTGGGTTAAATTTCGAGATTCTTAAGATCAACGGGCCTGTATCCTCCGGGGTGTTTTGTATGTAAGAGTTAGAATGATCTTTGGGCACTTTGATGCATAAGACAGAAAATTGAGCTTGAGGTTGCTTAAATCCAAGAGGAAGGAGATTAGATTACCAACACAAAGTCGCTTGGCATCATCCAAGTGTAGCAGTTGGAAGGCTCAGAGAAATGAACTCAATGATACACGGCTTGAGTATGATGCAGAACTCAGAACTACAGCTAGATCATCCACTTCAAGCAAATTCTGAAGGTCTTGTCTTGCATCTGAGCCATATATTACATGACACTGCATTTGAAAATGTTCATAACACTATCATTAATCCCACATTTGATGATTCCAGTTCAATTGGGATGATTCCAGTTTGACTCGTAGAATACTCGAACTTGATCGGACTTTACTATTTTATTAATCGAGTCAATTTCAAGTTGAGTCAATCTAGAGTCGAGTATCGAGTCAAGTTTGAATTTTTCGAGTCTGAGTTTCGAACATATGGAAAAAAAAAAAAAAAACTTATTTTTTAATTGAGTCGACAATCCTTATCAACTCGATTACATCCCTACGCTTAATCCAACCCAATCATAATAGATAATAACAAAAAGATTGTATTCCAGCTTCAAGGCAAAGAGTCATCAATATTTAGTGGAGGATGAAGGATCCATTAGGTAATACATTCAAAAACAATTTTTTAAAAACAGTTCCCAAATGTTCTCAAAATCAAATCCTCAAATATGAAAATACTAGTAGTTTTTTCTATTTTTATTCAAACACTCATTCACTCAATTTTTCCTATAAAAATTGAGTTTTGAAAAAAATGTTCAAACTATTGGTGCCTGATATGGCGCCAAGAGCTTCTATGCTGCACCCAAGTTTCATGGTTGTATAGAGATTTTTGTTGCTGCATTCGGCTCTTTTTGGCATCGGCTGATCAGGAGCTTTGCCGGAGAATTGAGATTAGGTTTAGGGTTTGGGAGGAGGAAGAGGAGGAAGGGAGGTGAGTCTGCGGAGTGTGAAGAGGAAACTCAGGAGAGTTTTGTGGGTTTGGAGGGAAAGGGTGTGAAATTGAAAGTCTGGATTGTTCTGAGAGGAGAAGAAGAAGAAGAAGAAGAAGAAGAAGAGGGTGAAGCCAAGTTTGTGGGAAGATGAATTGTGTTGGTGGGTTTTCTCATTTGTGAGAATTAGGGTTTTCAGAGGAATGAGAGACCGAGTTGGGGATGGAGAGGACATGTTAGGGTTTGAGAGAAGTGGGGAGAGAAAAGTTAAAAAGAGGAGTGGATTAGCAGTTAGAAATGGAGAAAACGGTTTTTTTGTGACTGAGGTTTTTACACATATTCATATGCATTTGGAAAAAACAATAAATATTATTAGGAGGGGCTACTGTCACATGTATTGTTACAATTTGTGGTCACAGCCTCATCTCCTCCATAGATCAACTGGTTAAGTGGGTCCCATGTGCTGTTGCTGAAGGGCCCTGATCATCTGATACACCAGAGGTAGTTGAGAGAAGTTTACTACAGTTTACCAAACTCTCCTGAAAAATAAATCTCAACAACCCTTTTCACACGATTACCTTATGTTTGTTTGTTTTTCTTTTGATCCGTTTCTCCTAATCAACACGGTTATTGGAAACTATAGAAGTTCCAAATTATTCTTGTTTCCCTCAAATTTCTAGGAATTTACATGTGTCCCTTAGGAATTTAGGATCACAATCGGGGCTGCTACTAAGGTTCGACACATGTCACCTCCTTATTAGTTTCTAATCTACCATGGTAGTGGGTTTCGTGAAAATGGAGTGCATAATGAGCCTCATAAAAGATGAGTACATGGTGATTTACGTGTCCGTAGACATTGTTGGTGGTTTGGCTAAGTATACTTATTCATTGAAGATCGGGTCTTTGCAATCCCATCAACTTTGGTCGGGCTTTGATCGTTGATTCTAAGGAGTGCTACGCTTGAGGTGATACGAGATGATATGAGTGGTGTACCGCTTTGAGTTAAGATGACCTTAGTGCTTGGCGTAGGAGGTACTAGGCTCGAGATAGCGTCTCAATGTGTTGGGCTTGGGATCAACCAGGCTACACTTTGGGCCACATTTTGCGTTGGACTTTTTTTTTTTGATAATCGAACTGCCCAATCTTATGAGATTTAGGTGTCAATCAGTGAAGCCTCCAATAGTCGCGAAGTGGCTTCGGTATGATCGTTGGGTAAGGCTCGAAGCACAGGCAAGGCGGAGTTATCATCGAGATGGTGCGAGAACTGGTAGTGATGGGTGGGTAAACTCCCAGAACTTAGAGTATTGAGGTATCACTGCGGATGGTCGAGGAGCTGTTTAGTGATGGGTGGGTAAACTCCAAGAACTTAGACCAATTGAGCTACCCCTCGGGATGGTCATGGGGACTTGAACTAATGATCATTGGGTAAATTCCAAGATGTTAGACGGTGAAGTACGAATTTATGATGGTCGCGGGAGACTTGAGCTAGTGATCGTTAGAGTGAAGCTAGGCGCTTAGGCCGGTGAAGTACCATAAAGGTTAACTGCGGCTTACCTTAAGTGTGCAAAACAATACTATTGTCTCGACGCCTTCTCTCTTTTGTTTTTTTAGTTAAGTAACTAATTATCTTTGTAATAAATTGTCCCCCCATGGACTCGAACCCGCTGACATCTTTTCCATCTTGTCTTTTATTTAAGCATTGGTATTTCTGCTTGAATTAGACATGATGGGCTGATGTCTTATCTAATAACATAATGAGTTATTAAATTTATAGATTTAAAGATGATTAAAAAATAAAGATTAGATGGATATAATACAATAAGTGCTACTTTTTTTTTTTGACATCACAAAAAGTGCTACTTTTATTTGTGATGAAGGATCCTAAAGAACTAGATGAAATCAAAACCTTCTTCTGTACTTGATATGACTGCGAAGAACCCATCAAAGAATGGTAGAACAACAAATATTTACAACCAATTATCAATAATTAACAAACCCAATGATGCAGGTTTTATACTAAAACATATATCTCCATAGTTCTTCCAGAAACTTCATCATCTCAGCAACAGCAAGTCTGCTATATGACAGTATAAGAAGACACTGTTTACATACCTGTTTCACCAAGCCGACTAAATAGATTGACCATGGACTAAAATTTCAATCTGATTAAGGTTGATTAAAAATTTTAAGATTTGATTATAACCATTCTTAAAATAATAGAAAAAAACAGTAAAAACAGTAGGGTTTCAAGATAGAATTGGAAAAAAAATCCTAAAGAATCCAAACCAACCATGCATTTCTTGAAAAAGATGTTAGATAAATAATGGGACAAGGAGGAGAAATAGAAGAAAGTCTCATAAATAGAGAATTGAATAAATTGATAGAACAAACTAAATATAAACAAATAAACTAAATATAACTTATATAGTGCTGGTAACTTCTCCCTTATTTGATGTGGGATAAACAGCGCCTTATCGGGTCCTAGAAGACATGAAACAGAAAAATAAAAGAAATTAAACAAATTTTGGAGAAATCCAAATTAGGCCTGCTCGATCATGCTTGTAAAGCGTTGTAACACTGCTATCATGGGGATTGAAAACATTAACACGTCCATACTTGGTATTTGAATCAGAATCACGTTGGCAATCGGAGAAGTATATAGAATTTGATTGGCATCCCCAAACCACAACCCCAGCATGTTCGGCAGAATCATCAACATCATGAGATGTTTGGCACCCGGGAAAATCAGATGCCGCAACAGAAACTGGTGGATTGTTTCCCAAGAACAAAGCAACATCTCCTAAACTCATCACTTGCTTCCATCTCAGCTTCTTTCGAAACCATAATAACTTATAAATCTTAAATATTGGTCCATGTTCCTGCCTTACGACCCATAAGAGATCTCCTTGTGGAGATTCCACCAAATATGACTTGTCAGATTTCAGATGATTACCTGAAGTGATGCTTTTCAAGATATAAACACCATCATTCTTCACCTCACAAGAAGAGAGCGCACCCCATGCATCTACTACATAGAATAATCCACCCAAGTAAACAATATCTTTCACATGGTACAAATCGTCCCACATGAATATTCTTTATTTCAGATTTGAAAGAGCATATGGTTTCATTTTGTCTGTACATACCATGCCAGGTGCTCATGAGCACGAATTCATCCTTGCTCGAATCAGGATCAATAGACAATGCATACCTCTTCGATTCGCAAAGAAAAATAAAGCTTTGCATCGAATTGTCCCTATGGTCTGGATATATTGTTTCAAAGATCGGAGGAAGATGAATTTCCCTTCCAGAGAATGGTTCACGGAGGACTAACTTATAGGGCATTCATCGGCTAAAATCAATAGCCATGAGGAAGATCCCTGCACAACGCCATCCCTTCGGCCACGGCTCGACTGAACAAAGCTTTTTTCTTTTCAACAAATCAAATACGCAGTACCTGTACCTGTCTATTTCTATATGTAATTAGAAAGAAACTGCAGTTTCTAAATGTGACTTCAGTGTAAAAATGAAGCCACAATTTTTATATCAGTAACTACTTACGATATTTTGATGGAAACATCCAAAACATCATCGATTTGTGTCACCACCTAGTATTTAATGGTCCGTTTCTTGATTGCAGAGGTATGATTATAGACTCTTCATTTAATAGATACATTGTATGTGTATCCCATTTATGCTGTAATGTATCCCGTCTTAGTGACATGATATTCGTTTTATCTGAATGCGTTATTGGTTTAGTCTTGAGTTCACCGACGCCGTTTAGCTCTTCTGGCCTCATCTCCTCTCAGCAGGCTGAAAAACAAAAAACAAAAATTAAATAAATTTTAATTTCTAGCTATAATCAAATTAAAAATAAAATTTTTAACTAGCCTCCTATATGATAATAAACTAACTTGACCACAGCGGGGTGAGTGCAGGTTGATCACTGAACAAAACATAGTGGATTAGAAAGACAATTATGAAACGATAATATGATTAAAGAGCTAATTGTCGCTACAGTTTCGCCCTTGGCATTTATTTATAACGATGCGAGCAGTGAATGGGGCCGTGTCAGCGGATCTCACGAGGGGCGTTGATATCGTCTGGCGTTATCGGTGTTTCTTGCTCGGAACAAATACAGGTTTTCATGCCCCCCATTAACTATAGCCGAAAAGTTACGAGGAGCTGGAGGTCCATCTTTGTGGAGCGCATTTTCCCAGATATAATTAAAAAAAAATTGCTTGAAAACCATTGAAAGAGGTAAAAAACCTAAGCTAAGCTTCCGAACTGGTAGTTCCAGTTTCCAGCTCAAAGCATTATGTTCTGCTAAACAACTGTACTCCATCGAACCACCAAACCACCGCCCTAATTGGCTACATCGGTACCAAATTTACTCATCAAGTCCAAATGATACTCCGACCACAATCACGAATTATCCAAAAACAATTCAGTACATGAAAATGAGATCTTACACATTTTCAAAGATGTTCAAACCGGTGTCCCCTATGTTACCCTGAAATTTAAGAAATCGTTATCAGAGAATAGCAGAACAAAATGGATCTGTTTTCCGTCTAAAATCAGAAAGAGAGAAGTCACTCACCAATCCCAAAAAGTCCTCCGGGACAGCAAAAAAAAAAAAAAAGGAGCAATGCAGGCATCCTACAACAGGTTCTGTGCGATACATCTCCACATCGTGAAAGAAGTCCATTTCGATGGAAATTTTCTGCGTTTCGATCCAAGAAAAAAGGAGATAATCATAAAAGAGAACTTGCATAAAACTTAGTTGAGTTGGAGAAGAGATCTATGATGATGTGTGAAAGAAAGAGGAAATACCTGATATTTCGATCCGCACAGCTTAAAGAAAATTGAACTTTCCCGAGAAAATGCCGGAAAGAGAGAGAAAAACAGAAGCGCGCGGGGTTCGAGTTGATTTAAAACAGAACTGGTAAAGTCTTATATATATATCACCCGCGCCTTCAAGATTCTGTACAATTTTAACTAACTCTTGCAAAAAGACCCTTTTCTCCTTACCAACGCTTTTTTGTATTATGTGTTTAAAAATAATACTGTAAACACTTATCTATATTTAACATAAATGGATTAGATTCCTTCCATATAACCGGCTTTCCGTATCAGGCTCAGCCTTGTAACCAAACACCCCCCTTCCCTGTCTTCTCCTCTGTTCCCACAATCCACAACTGTAATTCCCCAAACCGGCTTCCGCAGTCCAGACCTAAGAATGGAAGAACCAGCTGGCTTAGCTCAAGCCAAGCCAATCCCACCTCCAAGCGCTCCCCAAAACCTCCCTCCTCCACCTCCTCCTCAACCACCCACTTCTCTCCCTCAAAAAAGCAAGAAGAGACCGCTCGACAGTAATATCCCAGTATCAGAACTCCAAGTACTTTAAGATGAGCTGTTTGTTAAGATCTTCGTCCTCTCATATCGTGGTATACTGTTCAAACCCCAGTGCTTTTGCTACTATTCGTTCAGGGTTGTGCTATTTTGAGTTTTTCTTGGTTGCATGTATGGGGATGTATGTAGTTTCGAACCCATTAATAAATAGGCATTGATGTTCATGATTTGTGCTGGATTTGAAGAATTTGTGGATTTCGTTTCTGGGGTTTGTGAATGATGGGCATTTTGGAAAATTAACTAGGTTTTGTGGCCAAATTAGTTTTTTTTTTACTATTGTTTTTGTAAAGGTGTTCGAGATAGTCGACATGAGTATTAGGGTTTATATGGAGTTTAAGATCTTGTTGACTGGACCTAAAAGGGGGCAAATTTCTGAGGCTTATAGTGCTTGGTGTAATCTTACTTGATAGAATTAATTGTCTCAGAATTTACTTTACAATATTCAACATTGGTGTAACCTAAAAGGTTTAGTGTTCTTGCAGTTTTTATTTCTACAAGTTTTACCACTTTTAAGGGACTGAGTTCTGACAGATATGACAATTGCGAATATTACTGTTTATTGCTTTGCTGGAAAAGATTTGAAATCGGTATAGCAATGTGACAATGCTGTTGTGCAAGATTGTATTTCATTTTATTATATGGCAAACTTTGTTATTGGAGAAAGATTCACGCCAGTTCAAAAGCTGATCTTTGCTTAATTGCTGCAAATCGGCATAACAAAATAAATTTTGAGGTCATGTTCCTTGTCTGGAGAGAAGATTCAAATTGTTATCAACAAAGGGTCTGTATCCTTATTGTTTACAGCTATGATGATCAGGAATTTTCTATGATCTTTTACGTGTATGCTCCCTCCAAACATCTAAGGAGTTTAAATCTTGAGCAAAACCTAGAATCTTAGAGGTCATTATATCTGTCTTAGCTGAAGTCTTAACATCAGTTTCAAGATTGTTATATTGTAATGATCAATATAAACCAATGCATTCTGTTCATGATTTGCTAATACAATATGTGTTTTTTACATTCTCACTATATTAGTGCGATGAATTTTTTTCATTGCTTGATATATAGTGTAGTTTATGATGTTGCATGAAGGTTCTAAAATTTGCTTGTTGTGAAGGTTCTCCGTTCCCCTGACTTTCAGAATTGCAAGGCAGCCAATGAAATTCGAGAAAGTAAGCTCTCTGAGATGCATCTTTTGCCATTAACATGTTTAAATGAGTGAATTACCATATATCCTTATTGCAAATTTTTTTTCTAGGTTAGTATTCTTCAGTGTTCATCTTACTCAAGTGTTAATTCTTTTTGGAAACTCTGGAATTAGGTGTTGCACAATTCTCTTTATGACTTTGGATTGAATTTATGATCTTTCTAAAAGTGGCATCCTACCATATAATGTTTTTGTCATTTTGGGAACAATGAGATGCACCCTTCAGACCCACCCTTACCAATCTCATCTTTTAACATCAATGGGCTTGTCAAAGCAGTTTGTGCTAAAGATTATGACTAGAAATCCTCAGTTCATGTGAAGAATCAGAGGCACCTCAGAGCCTCATCCTTTAATTTTTTTTTCAGAAAAAAAAACCCTTAAAAGTTTGATATTGTGTGCATCTCTTTTTTCTTTTTCTTTTTTTTTTCTCTCTCCATTTCAGTTTGCTTGGGGGGTTATGTAGGAAGATGGGGTTGGTTTGGATTCTTTAAAATTTCAGATTCTTACTAATATCATAAGTTCTAGTATATCCTACCCGTCATCGACCCAATTACCCGATTATTTATTGTTTCAGTTTATGACTTGTGTTGGGTGATATTGTTGTTATAGACTATTTCTAGTATATTGTTATTTGTTGTCTACTATAACGTTTGATTGTGCTAGCATTTTTATTGATTTCATGAAATCACATCACAATAGTTTTTATTAGTATTATATGATAAATTATTTTTAATATTCATGATTTTCTAAAACAATTCATTTATTGGATAGGGTATGGGTATGGGTACCTGATCCTCCGGTGGATGTGGGTATGGAGATAAAAAATCTAAATCCAGTGTTGATGGAGATAGAAATAATAAATGGAGATGGGGATGGGGAATCTAAAATCCTACCCAAATCCAACCCATCGACATCCCTACAGTGGAGCCATATCTAGCAATCAATAGAACCAAGTCTGCAATCTCACTGCTCTTTTCTTTTGGTTGCCCTGTCCATATATGCTTATTCAACTTTCAATTTGCAGATCTGAAGGTTCTTATGGATCTGTACAAACAGATGACAGCAGAAACAGTCTCAATAGGGAAGTATAAAATTGTGCCAGAAGTTCATTCAACATCCAATGAAAACAAGGATGGAGATTCTAAGCCGGGAGAGCAATCTGTACCAGACCACACATCTGCAAAACCATCTGAAGATAAGCCTTTTCCAACAGCAAATCCATCTGAGAAGCCGCGACCTGAAGATGGCTGGGCTCATGGAACATATGTTGTAGGAGGATCAGCTTTTGGCTGGAATTTCATCACATTCCCTGGCGGCAAAGCTACTTACTATGGTGTTACGAAGGAGACTTTTCGAGCTACTGCACAGTAACTCCTCTTTCTTCCCTCATCACCATGGCAGGACCAAAAGTGAGTTCTCCCTCTCCATCTGCAATCACCATGTCTAATTGAAGACAATGCAGCTGACTTTCATGGAACGTTAACTTAAAGAGTCATTTCTATTTATCTGATATTTAGCTTGCTTGAAAAAAGAGTTGAACAAAATAGGGGGTGACAATACATGGGATTCTTGTTGTTGTATTTTAAGGTTTTTAAAGTGTTGAAAAATGGATCTTGCTGATGAATGTTCACCCCTTGATCTGTTTTATGCTTCTGTAAAAACTATAAATTCCTGTAACCTGTTATATGCTAATTGGAAGTTGAGGCAGTCTCAGATCATATGAAAACTGAGTCATTAGCAGGTTTGAAGCAAAGGGTTACTTGGAATGTTCTTGAATGATACCAAATAGGGAAAAACAGAAGAGAGGACTTGGATTTAGTTGAGAATCAATGGGTTTTTGTTTTATATTTTATTGTTTACCATGATTAGGATTTTATATGATTGTATACAAATATTTTTCTAAGATATATTTTAAATTTGGATGTTGAAAGCAACGAGGGTCCATAGCTTAGTGGTAGAGCATTTATTTGAGATCAGGGTCACCGATTCGAACCTGTTGGGCCCTTTGTTTTCTTTTTCTTCTTTTTTAAGGATTGTTGATTTTTTTGCCTATTCCTTTTTTTCTCGTTTTAAGGATTGTTGATTGTGTTTGCCTTAACTTTTCTCTTTCCGGGTTTTAGGTTGGAATTCTAAACAAAATGTCATAAATTTTGAATACAACAGAAAGAACAATCTAAAAATATCAAAATAATTATGGGCTCTTGTAACTTCATTTTGAGGTATTAATGTCAAACATTTATTCTTCTACTTTTTAATATTACTATACAATACCCACATTAATTAGTTTCCTGAAAACCCCAACTCAATATATATAATTAATGTATAACTATAACTTCAATTTTCAATGAAGTTTTTATCTTGCAGCTAAACACTTTAGTTATAATGTAATAAAAAGTAAACTATGTAGTGTTATTTCCTTTTGCTTATTAAGAGCTGAAATTTATGCAGGGCTTCATTTCAAATCTGAAAAAAAGTACTTCTGAAGTTGTTACAAAACGATGTAGTGTCTAATTTTTTTTTCTCTTTTTTCACATTCTGTTCAGGAGAGCAACAAGAGAAAGAAAAGAAGGCAATGAAGCTAAGAGGAATAAGATGAAAGTAATTCTCTCAGACCTGTCTTAATAATTTACTGCCCGTTTCTATTTTATTTTGATTTTTAGAAAAATTTTCCGTATTTTTCCGTTATGTTGTAAATTTTATGTTCAGATTACGGAAAATTCTTGTGCTTTGTTTGGTTGATGAGAAAATGTAGGAAAAGGAAAGAAAATAAGTTGTGAAATCTTAGTTTTTCCCCTTTCTCTATCTGGACCTGATAAAGATTACACCTTAGTGAGTAGTATATAACTGAAGCCTTGTTGGAAACTGACTTTAATAACTGTTTTTGGTTCTTTAGAACAGATAACTTTTTTCCTCCTGAAAGACAGGTTTGATAAAGTGTTTTATTGAAAATTGTTTTTCATAAGAATTTGTTCTGAAAGCATATTGTTTTATAGCATTTATGGTCTTTTTGATGTCATTTGTATGGTGTTCTACGAGACAATTGAAAATGTAGCCTATTTTGAGAGCTTCTGCATTATATATAGATCCTCTATCTTCACAGAAGAAAAGCTGAGAATTTTTTTCACATTTGAGTACAGAAACTGAATTTTGCTCCTAAAAACAATTGAGAAATGTTCTGAAAACATTGTTAATGAGTCCTGGATATTTTTTTATTACAAATAGATGGTTAAAGACTAAATTTTATTACGTTGTTAAACTGTTTGACAATAATTATCAATTTGGTTTGAGTGTGAAGATATGTTGTGTGCTAAGACTAATGCTGAAGGAAGCAATTGGGTAGACTAAATTGTAAATTTTTATCTTTCAAATTTGATTGGTTGGTTTTCATAAATGTTGAAATTTTGTCCTTGGGAAGAAGAAGAAAAAGAAGGGTGCTGGCGGCTTTCAAGTTGGGAAGAAGAAGGTGAAGACCAAATTGACTGCCTTGGCAAAAGCTAAAGCTGCTCAGGCCATGGAGATTGAGAAATAAGGTTGAAATAGAATGTGAAGGTAGTTGTGCTAAAAAGTTTGGCAAAATCACTTTGTAGTGGATATGCATGTTTTTTATTTTATTTATGGGTTTGTAATTCAGAAGGGAGATGGGGGAGTTCATCTATAATATTTTCAGGATCGTAATTTTGTTTGTTTTTATGAGAAAATGTTTCAATGGTATATGGAAAATGTGGATTATTAGTGTTATATTTTTAGTCCTAAGCAGTTCATTTTTTTTTTTTTGGATCAGTTAGTCCTAAGCAGTTCATATGGTAGGATTTTACTGAAAATATCAAAATTGATAGTGATTAGTGTCATTTTGAATCTAGTTGAGATTCCAGAGTGTCCATGTTCAGCCATGTAGGTGTAAAACAGCATCAAATGTAATCAACAGAATCATAGAACTAAAATTGGACAAGAATCAGCTCTCATTTTTCCAATTGCTGTATGTCTCTAAGAGTGATGCAATATGTAGGTAGCATGGCTCTTAATTTTGGAAGATAAAAATTCCCCGGGGTGGTGTGGGGGTTGGGTAAAGCTTTTAGAGTTTATGATTTGGAAGGAAGGGTTCAACTTAAGGACATTAAATGCACAGCTGAGGTGTAGTGGTTGATGGGTGAATTCCTTGTATTAGACATCTCATCGATAGGGATTCCCATACTCCTTAGTTCTAAATAAGAGATTGTAGAGTTGCTGTAGTATTTTAAAAGTGCAAATTGTTTGCTTTTGGGGCATTGCTATTTTGAGAAATATTCTGACTGGGAACATTCCAATCATTTGGTCGAATAGCAGGCTAAAGTGGAATCTTTGCGATTTTGTCGATCTTATTTTGAATAACGAAGGCAGTTTAGTTATTCTAACCTGTACAAGTCCATCTAGAAATTCCACATCAGAGGCAGAAAGTATGATTTTGGTGGTGTTTGTTTTTTTTTACTTAATATTGAATAGAACTTTTTTTCAGTTTAATGCTAAATAGTACTAATAGTATTAAGTATTAAGTTGTTTGTTTTTTAATATTGGGAAGTGAGTGCTGCTAGTTCTTTTTCTTGTTGGGCGGCGGTGGTGTTTTAGCATGTTGGAATGTTTGGTTTCTTTTAGATTTTTGAAATTTAATGATAAGTGTGAAAGATTAAAAACAAGGGTTAGATATTAACTACTTGGCTTTGGGCAACCAAAAACAAACGAGCTTTTAACTGTTTCAACTCATGCAGGAGCTACCAAGGAAAAGATTTGAAGCTGTTAAAATCAGGTGAGTCACTTTAAACTGCATGGTTGGTGAATCTGTTTCTGCAGACCTAAAATTTTCTTATCGTGCCTCGGCTTGAGGTGTAGACTTTAGAAAACTTAAGAATTATCTCTCTAACCCTATTAGATTTTCTTGTGCTTAAATGTGTGAAACTATATTATTCATAGTTTTCTCTGAATCATCATTTAAAGTAGGACATGATAGTTTAGAAGAGAACTTTGTCTTTGCTACATTTTTCTGGCTATTATTTCTTCATATTACTTTGCACACAGATGCATTATGACTCAGAGTTATTATTATCTTCATTCTCTTTGAATATATACTGTAGGCATGTCTTATACAAAATTTCAACAAAAATTGTCTAAGTTTAGTAGAATGAGAGTTTCCTCTTCTAATTAGTCTAAATGTTGCTCAGAGCTTTCTCACGGGATAGCTCGGATGGTGTAAAGCTTTAGGGTTGGGTACCCAAAGGTTACATGTTCTAGTCCCTTTCACAGTATTGGGGGGTTTAAACCTGAATAAATTATTTATGTAAAGGCTTACTGGTTCATCATGTCATCCATGAACTTATAAGAAATTTGAACTGTTTATGGGTTCTGCAACTATTAAGTAACTGCAGAAGACTTGGGCCACTATAGACCTATGTTGCCTACAGTGATTAGAATCTTGAGTATATCATGGGTTTATCTCTTATTTATTTATTATTATTATTATTAACAATTTTTTCAGCACATTTAGCTATAATGTAATGAGTGTATAATAGATTGGAACCCGAGACTCTCCTTTTCTTTATACCCTTGTCTTTTGAAATGTTGAATGATTTATCATATGAGTTAGGTAGATCCTTTTTTTTTTCTAAGTTCTTGTCTTTTGAAATGTTGAGCATTTTACCGGATGAGCTATAAGCATGATGGACTAATCTCTCTTGGAACCCGAGACCGTCCTTTTCTGCATGCCGCATACTTAAATATTAGAATCATTTACCGCATTGACAGATCTTCTTTCTCTATCTTACTTGTCTTTTTTGAAATATTAGTGTTTTAGTACATGAAATTTGTAGGCATGATGGATAATCTCTTTTGTCTGGGTTTTTGACGAGGAAATAATTTTTGAAAAAATGATTAAGTGTTGAAAACCAAACTAATTACTAAATAGTCAATATAATACCCATTGTTCATGTGATAATTGAAATATAAAATTTGAACGTAATATTATCAAAAGTTGTTATCATGGACAACGGTATTGAGTTTTGTCATAACAACAGTAATTGGGCTTAAATATTTATAGTAAAACTGTCAAAAGCCGTTGTCATGAACAGCGGCATTTGACAATTTATGAATTCCAATTGCCGTTATTATGGACAGTGGTATTATGCCCTACTTTCATCTTTAATTGAACAAATTAATTTAATTTTTTACATTATGCCTCTACTTTTGTTTTTAATTAAGTTTTCAAACTAATTTAATGGTATTTTTCAAAAAAAATTATTTCCTTCTAAAACTCCTTAATCTTCTAATATGATAATTCCTTAGGAAAAATCTGCAATTTTTTAGAGAGACAAACTCTTCATCCTGACTGGATTGAATGTATGATGAAATCTGGGCCGTCAGATGAGAGAACTCACACTCAGTTCCAGCAAATGTGAAGTGAGGCTTCAGAGTCAAAAAACATTAAAGTTGAAACCTAAAACCTACCCAATTAGTCTTCGGCAGATACAGGTTAATGGTTGGTTTGTTCCACCAACCAACATAATCTTTGCTTTTCAAATCCTGGGTCATTTTCTCTTTTAATTTCGTGTTTTCTAATTTCCCACTTCTTGTTCAATGGGCAGCTTGACTTCTCGAAACTGATTCTTATTGTAAAAGATGGGGGGTTTCTTTGCCAATTACAACATCATGAGTTATCTGTGAATCTAATCATTAAGATTGTGTGACAACTAAAAAGCTCATTAGCACATTTCTTTTCTAATAATCTGTTTTTGTTGTTTTTTTATATGTAATTGCTGCATATCAATTTTGCTTGGTATTTTGTTTTTATGAAGATTTTAACCTCATTCATTTATCACTTTAACTAGGCTTTTGTTTCGAGGATTCGAGCCGCAAACTTTTCATCAATTTACCATTTTACCACTTGGGATAGGCCTTAAAGGACTTTTAAAATGGGTTATTTTCAGATTTTTATATAATATTCTAAACAAGTAATAAAAAATTTTAAAAACATTTTAGAGTTTTTAGTATACATATGTTTTTAATAAACTTTACTTCCTTGAAATATAACTGATTAATTTCAAGTCATCCAAAATCAAATCCCAAAACCTTTAAAAATACTTTTATCCTCTTTAGAAAAAAAAATTCAAAGTAAATGATAAAACGTGTTTGACTGAATATAATATCGAACGAAACGTCTCCCAAAATACTTTTGGAAAACGCGTATATACTACTACAAAGTGTTTTTTGAAAACAAATTTTTTTTTAAACATACTAAAAAGTAAAAAGGACATCCTACTTGAATGTGGCAGAACTAAAAAAAAGCGATTGATGATGCGCTTTTGATCGGGCGGTTCTCGAGCATGAGAGACATTGAAGTAGGACTGAACTATTGGTGAAATTGGATCATCATTTCTTGGATCGTCTGTAGAATGAAGAAATTTCTTGTCTGTTGATCTGCTTCGGCTTTGAAGGTGGCACTGTACGCAAAAGCAAGGAAGAAGGGGAGTCGACGAGAGGCAGTGTAATGCATTTCCGATCTTTAAGTCGATTCTTTCTGAGAGGAAAGATGGGAGTATAAGAAGCGAATGGCGTATGAGTATGCGTACCTTTCAGGGGTAGTCTGTATTTATAGTGGATAATATACGGTTGGACGTAGCTAGAAGTTCGATTCCATTGGTTAGGATATTTTTTGTTATTATCGATATCGGATTTGGTAACGGATATAGAAAGAATAGTTTATTCGGGATAATCTTTTCTTGTGTGAGATCAGTTTGTTTGTTAAACCTTCTTTCCTCATTGATGAGATTTGCGGGATAATATATTACAGTACCATATCTTTTAGGAGACTTCTGTGACCTTCGGTAGAAGCGGATTAGGCCTTCATTAAGTTCTTTTAAAGGCAGAATCTTTGGCATGCAGAAAGAAGCCCAGAAAACTGATGAGCAACCCTCTCTTTTGGTTCAGGGATGGGAAGCATGTGCCGTTGGGCCCAGGCTCTTTCTTGGGCTTTGGCGAGTGGGCGTATGACTGGCACCATCTGCTATCGGTTGCTTGGCCCTTGTAATGGTGTCTGCGATGGAGCAAAGAGTGTCGCACGTTCTGTGGTCATGAATTCCCCACGATGTACAGCAGGGTGCAGGTTAGTTAGGGCTTAGTGTGCGTCGTATGTCTTTATAGTAATGATGACGCTCTTCGGTTTAAACTCTTCTTCCCTTGCTGGAGTTTCATCTTCCTCTCTTTTCACGAACATCCTCTGTCTTACATTATTGCCTCGATCACAAGGAAACCTTTTCTTTGCCTTTAGTGAATCGAGCTTCTCTCTTCTTGGAGTCTTAATACGAACCTTTTTAGTATGAGTCTTATTCTAGTGTATTTCTTGGGATAGCTTATGCGTCCATATCTTCTTAAGTCTCCCTTTCGGCTGATATGAGTGTGTGGGTTCAGGTTATTAGGATTTGGGTTTTCTTTACTTGCTTCCCTTATGGGTCCAGGTCGCTCCTCTTCTCTGCGTATCGGAGGTGATTCTTTGGTTGTTCGCAGAGCTCACAGACAAACTAGGAGTACCTTCGGCCAGCTCGAGCTAACGATGAACCTAAAAAGCGTCCACCAGGCGCTTGCTCTCCCAGCAGACGAGGATAAAGGAGAATAAATGATTGGGTATCCTGAGGGATCGAGGAATACCTCGAATCAATGGATTCGGCATCTTGTGAGCATTAGGGACTAGCAGGTTGGTCTATTGTGGAGCCACCTTTGTTCCAGCGTTACAGACCTCCTTTTGGTGTTTGGGTGTGGTCCCCCGACATTTTGACCTTTTATGTAGTTTCCGTGCCGAAGATGGTATGCTTTTTTGAAGTGGCTTTCGATAATGGTCTTCGTTTTCCTTTGCATCCGTTCATAAAAGGGGTTTTACAACATTTCAATGTCTGTCTTTCCCAACTTGCGCCCAATGGTTAGGGTATTTTGGTTGGCCTATTGGCCTTTTTTAGGGACAGGGCAGGTCCCGGTGTAGCTTGCTCCGCACTATCTTTTGGCCACGGAGGCTGCAGAAATTTCCTCTATTTTCTAGGCGTTTTGGGCTCCTCGGCGATTTTCAATCTTCTTGCCACCAGTGTGAAGGGGCATTCACTTCTTTGTTAATGGCCGTAGGTAGGATGCGGCCTCTTGACAAGGATGACACCCTGGGCGTTCCGGTGGCTTGGACCATCCTTGGGAATCTTCGTGAGTATTCGTTCTGCTTTTGTTATAATTTGTGTGAGGTCGTCGAATATTTCTGATTCTGCATTGCCCTCATGCTTCACCGGTCTTTCGAATTGATCTCGATCTTCGAGAACAATGCTATAGCGTAAGCGTTAATGAGAAATGTCCTCCTCGTCCTTACGGTGGTCATCGGACATCCTTGGCCCTTCGAGTTCGAAATCTGCACGCTCTGCTGCTTTGAGGTCCTTGCCTCGGCCGCCGCAAGTCTCTCCCCTTGGGCCTTCGCGGCGAATCCCACCGGGAAACACCTTTCAATTAGGCGTCTGGAAGCCGGGTGTGAAAAAGGAAAACCGGGCTCCTCTGATAAAGGTGGCGAGTTTGGCGAGGTTCCTAAATTAGGCGCCTTCATCTTCTCGTCACTCTGTCGGCCGGAGGCGGGCGCGGTCGCCTCGGTGAGGCTCCTAGATCTTGGGCTCACGGCCTCGTTCTACAGGTCCGTTGCGAAGTAGCAAAAAGTCTCTATAAGTGGGGCAGTTGACTAGTGACGGTCATACCTGCCGTCTGGAATCACTTCTTGAAGGGTGTTCGTCGCCTCCTCGGAGGGCGGAAGGGTTGGAGAAGAAAGATCCGGAAAAAATCGGCTGAGATGGGGACTCTTTGCTTCTCAATGCTGAACTCGTGGCAGGCGCAGTCTCGTCCATCCTTAAGGATTATGATCTTGAGAGATTCGAAGCGCTGCAGTAGATGAAGCTTTGTCTATCTGGGGGATTTTCTCACAAAGTAGCTCTGCATATCTATTAAGTGTACATTTTCATTTTGAATTGAATGTCGGTCCCGTATTGGATGTTGACTTTATGTTTGATGTGCAGGTGGCTACTCATTTGAAGGGTTTGGCCGAAAAGGCCAAACTAAACGAAAGGCATGTTAAAGCCGCCCGAGTTTACAAGGCGAGGGTGGCCTCCCTTCTCTGGCGGACGGAGCTGCGAAGCGAATTAAGTATGGCCCGAGAGCGAGAGAGAGCTTAAATTTGATTTAAGGAAAAGCACACCATATCGGCTCGTGCTAGGGTAGAAGGTAGAGAAGATGAAGTTTGAAATAACTTGTCGGCGGTCGAAGGTGAACTTTGGGAGAATTCAGGAATATCTTTACTTGAGGTTACCTGAGAATGACTTAGGTGAGACCGGGTTAGGCTAGTGCGATGTAGGCTTCGGATGGTTAGGGACGAGGCTCATTGCATCTCGGGGCGGCTGCGGGGAGTCTAAGAGGAGCTTCTACGATCGCGACCAATGTGACTGGCGATAAGATTGCTTATTTCTTTGGACGGGGCTCGTCGTAAAGCCTCGAGGCGTAAACTTAGCGACGGCGCTGAATGAGAATGTCGTGGGCGTATTGGGACCTTCATCATCAAATAACTTTGGTTCGAGAGGATGAAGTTATAGGAGATTGAGGGACGAAGCCGATTACTCGATGAGCTTTTTGGTGGCTAGCTTTTAAGTGGAGGCCGTGAGTGTCTCTGACGGACTTGACCTGAGCCTCCTAAAGTGACGAGGAGGCGGAGGAGTCTTCTCTCTGAGATTATTCGAAGCCAGGGTACTTCTGGCTGACCACTCCTCTTCGTGCAATTCCCTCTGTGGCGTCTAAGTTCCTGGGCTCGTCTCCGCTTGCCTGATGTCGACTTTTATACTTCTCTTTTCATGTATACTTGTTTTTTGTTGGGTCTGGGACCCAAGACATTTGTAGCCTTTCCTTTAATAAATATTCATTTTTTATCGTTCGTGTCACTTCTGGTATATTTCGCTCTTATTCTTCATGAACTGTATCAATTCCATGGCTGCGTGGCCTATCTTGAACGTCCGAGTTGGATAGCCGTAGAGTTGATTTCTTGAACTAGAAATTTCTTTGAAACTCACTATGGGCTGCACTCTGCTCGAAATTTCGCGGGCTTTGAAATTTACCTCGCTTTGAGTAAACGAGGCGAACTACGTCGAGTGAGCTTTTGGGCTCGGCGTAAGGCGCTAGTGGCGTCCATTTTGGTGTCTGACTCACAAGCGGCGTGGCGCATCTGAGTGGAATGAACCTTCCGTCCGTGAGCTACCCTAGGCTCCGAGGCGGCGAGGGCCTTGGTGGCGATCGACTGAAGAAAGTGATCGATCTGAGCGGCGGGCTGTCTTTGAGAAGTAGATAGAACTGTGAAGTGAGCCTCTTGGGCTCGGCCCCGAGGGCCTTGGTGGCGATCAGCTTTGGTGATACGACTCCCCAGGCAACGTGGCACGTGCGAGTAGATGAACTCGTCGAGAAGTGAAATTTGCGGGCTCGGGCGAGGCCTTGGTGGCGATCCGGCTGAGGCGATCGACTCTGAGCGGCGTGGCTGTCGCAGTAGATGAACTTGTCAGTGATCTGGGCTCGGGACCCGGGGCCTTGGTGGCCGATCCCGGCTGGCGATCGATTCTAGGCAGCGTGGCTGTGCGGAGTAGATGGACTCGTCAAAGTGAGCTGCGAGGGCTCAGGCGAGACCTTAAGTATTGAAAAATACTATATGTGAAGCAGTTAGCATTACCATATGACTTTCAATTCTCGTAAAGATGCGCGTGTTTTTAATGCTAATTTATGGAGAATGCAGACGATTCTTGCTTAATTTCGAGTCTTGCCTCCTTTATAAGTGGCGGTTCTGTTGCTCTGTAACCCATATTTTGGAGATTCTGCTTTTCATGGCGTGTAAATTAAATTTGCACGGGATGGAGTTTCGAAGCTTGATCGTCTGCGGGGAAATATCTGGAATTACGGATTTCGAAGCTTTTTGTTGGATCTGCTTGTGGGAGTGTGTTTTCCTAGTCTCCTTTTATGAGAGTAAGTGTTATTCCTAGCCTCCGTCTTTGGGGAATGCGTCGAGGAGGGGCGACACACTCCTTGCGCTCATTTTACTATGCTTTCTCTTATACTCCCTTTCTTCTCCCTTCTCCCCTTCCTTTCCTCTTTCCATCATTCTCCATTTCCTTTTCCTTGCCTCATAACTCTTTCATCTTTTCTTCTTCTCTCATACCTCTCCTTTTCTTCTCCTTCTTTTTTTTTTTTTTTTTTTTTTGTTTTTGTTTTTGAGGGCTTCTTTGTACCAAGTAACGAGAAGATGCTAAGGATGACACCGATTGTAATTGAGATATGTCGATTGGAATAAAAAAGAACTTTTTTTCTTTTATGGCTGTAAATTTTCTTATTATGTATTTTAAGGCGCCTTATATGCCATAAAGAAATTTATTTTTGGGACTGTCTAACAAAATAGCAGATTAATGCTCGACTCGACATAGAATTAACAGACTTTATTTGCTTTTCTGAAGCCGATGTTTCTTGGTAGAAACGCTTAAGATGTTCCATTCATGTATCTTTGTAGTACCCTCCTGCATGCGGAGCTCATAATTGCACAGTGTGACTCGAGATATGATGTAGGGGCCTTCCCGGTTGGGGCAGGATTTCCCATGTCGCTGGATTGCTTCCTTGTGAGAGCTTTTCAAGACTGATCACAGAACATGTAGCTCCGGTTTTGACTTTTTGGTTGTAATACCTCGGTCTTCCTTTGGTAATCTTCTATCGCCTTAGAACTTTGATCCGTTTTCATCTAAAGATCCAGATTTGGCGGAGGCCTGGGTCCATTTGTGCTCCCTCTTTGCTAACTCAACCACAGGGACTTTGTCAGGCCTCGGCAGGGGCTCCTTCAGTGCAGGAAGGCTAGAGTGCTGAATGGGGGTTTCTCGGGTTGGCGACCATCGTTGTTATCTAGGCCCATAATTACCTCGAGTATTCCTGGCCCATTTTCATACCCAAGATCTTGCCCCAATTTAGTCTTCAAGCGACGTGGGGTCTGATGGTGACTTCGACACATGGTGTATTGTGGATGTGTTGGGGGCCAGTAGTAATTCTTAATTCAGAGGCTCATTTTCTCAATCTCACAGTTTAGGCGTTGTCAAATTGTTTTAAGTTGTTGAACACAGGCTCTTGGGATACAGCACATATGATGGCTCGCCACACAAGAGTGCGTATCATAATTACCTCATGAATTGGCAAGCTAAAAACCGGTCTCGACCCGTTTAGTGAAGTAATCTACTACTTGAAGCAGTGGTAGAATTTACATTGACCCTTCCCAGTGGGAGATCGATATCCCGAACCCCATTGTTGGAAAGGCCGAGGCTTGTGATTACTTGTCGAGGGCTCGATGGAAGGCGTGAGATGATCTTGGCGTGCTCTGCGAATCTTGCGTTCTTGACTAGGTCGGTTCGTCTTTGAGTATTGTAAGGAGACCAAATGATGTATATGTGAAAATATGGCCAAAGGGTAGATCACATTAAGTACTCAAGCGATTTGAAACAAAAGTAAGTATACTCAAAAGCGAAATAGAAAGTATTACCAACACTCAACCCTTCATGAGTACACTGATTATACAAAGTAATAAAGTGGATAAGGTTTGGGATATGTGCCCACAGAGGATTGGAGGTTCTCTCTAATTGGAATTTGATCACCCGATTACAAGGGCTCTTCACTATTTAGGCGACCAAGTAGGATGTCGAATAAAATCAATTTAATTGAAACAAAAATTGATTTAAAACTAATCCTAAAAATCTACCAAATAAACAACTACTTAATTCTAAAAGGTATGAAGAGAGTCACTAGAGATGGAGATAATTATTTTCAAAGCAGGTTTGCATTCTTATGAAGAGACCACAACAATTGTAGGATTAAATTCTAAGATTTGTCCAGGAAACAATGCCAGAGTATCAGCTTAGTTTTCTATACCACCAACCACATTTTCACCTAGTTAAAGTCCATATTCTTTTGGACAAATGGGTCTAAATAGCTGTAAAATTTGGCACTCTTTAAGATTTGATTGTTTTAACGATACTTGGCATTCTTGATTTGAAAAATTCTTTGCGCATGGAAGCGAGGATAATCACGAAGCCTTCTCGATAATTGGTATCTCGTCCTTTAAATCAACCTAAAATTTTCTATCTTCATGATCTGGATCTTTGCCTAACACGGGATCGAGATCCTTTCATCGGACTAAGGAGAAACCATAAAATTAAACTAAAGATTGATACATCATCTAATTAATCCTCACACCATGAGTAAATTAGTGATCTATCAAAGTAATTTTAGAGTTCATTAGTTCGAAGATATTGATACAGCACCCA
Organism: Tetrastigma voinierianum; assembly: GCA_016808115.1. Classification (NCBI taxonomy): domain Eukaryota; kingdom Viridiplantae; phylum Streptophyta; class Magnoliopsida; order Vitales; family Vitaceae; genus Tetrastigma; species Tetrastigma voinierianum. The sequence goes on from JAEQBH010008537.1 coordinate 86,171, forward strand.
CTAAATTAATCTTTATAAAGGAATCTCATCTATTTGTCTTTCTGGAAGAGCTCAAATGAACAAAAAATCAAACTCTCTTTTGTGGGGTATAAGCTACTAATAATTATTGATCATTCATGAACTAAATTATATAAATTCAGTTTTCAGCCTACAAAATATCATTATTATAAAATCAGAGATATTAACAAATTAAATCCCAAATACTAAAGTTAATTTATTATTCATTCCTTTGAAGTTTTAATCATCATTAATAAAGTAAGAAAATGAAGAAAGAAATCAAAGAGAAAGAAGAGAAAAACTGATTTGAGGCAAATGCTTGCCAGCCAGTAAATAAATTGAATATAGAGTAAACACAAAAATCTTAATGAGAAATAAAAATGCGCTCAAGAAAACTATTCTAAGATCTATTAAAAATAAAAATATGACAAACTAAGAAAATGGCTTGGGTTTAAGAGAAAACCCATGAGAGAAAATCAGGATTTTAGCTTCTTGATCACATCTGAGACCTTAATGAAATACGAGATCTCTATTATCTGACAAAATCTCTTGATGAAACAAAAATGTTCTGGCTAACACGAATGCAAAAAACGAGATAAAAATCTACGAGGAAAAGAAAGCTGGAAAAATGGGCGTCCCCAGAGAGAAGCCCATGAGAGAGGCTCTCAATCTTCACGCTTGCCTGCTACCTGCGCGATATATATGATCTGTTGAAATGGGCTTGAAGTGGTGAAAATCATCTTTTGGCCTTTTTAGGTTCTAGCGACATTTTGGTCGCCACACGGTGCGACATCAAATCTGGTCGCGACATCAATTACGGTCGCGACATCAGATCTAATTCGCGACATGATGCGATCGCGACATCAAATCTGGTCAGCGACATCAAATCACGGTCGCGACATCGATCTCCACGGGCGACAAGCGGTTTTTCTTCTCTAACTTGCCGAGGCCATAACTTCTTACGTTTAACTTCGGTTGTGTGATCACTACGTTTCAAACTCTTTGAATGTAGAATGCGACCATGAGAATTTGAAGACCATTGGCTATTCCATATGGTACATAAAATTTCATCTTTCGATGGCCCGTTGTGAGACTCGGTTGACTCTTCTTTTGGAAATATATTGCTCATTTCTTGCCAAATCCTTTTCATCAACTGTCTACAAAACCAAGTTTAGAAATTTTATGAGTTTTACATGAATATGGATATTAAATGTGTGAAAATAGCGTGTGAAATGAGCTGCTTGTAGATGAGTTTTGCGTTTCGTAAGCAGCTGGCTTGAAGTTTTGCTTTGTCGCCGAGCAAAGAGAAAAGAAAGAAGTTGCTTGTCCCGAGAAAATGAAAGAGAAGAGTTCATTTCACCCTTTTATTTAACTAAAATAGGAGTAATCAGAAGCTTTCACTTGAGGGTATGTGATATGTGTCTCAAGAATCACCCTTACAAGGAATATAGAAAATATAAGTCAAGATAATTTATTCATTTACTAATGAATTAATCTCATAATAGACAAATTTAGATCATGGTTTCTCACTGGTATGTTATTATTGTGTGGTCTTTATCAAGCAATTGCAAATAGATGAGTTTACATAAGGGTGAGATAAGATGCGGATCTCCTAAGATAATTTATTTGAGTTCCTGCAAACACATTGTTCTTATCATACTCCACTAATGAGCACACACAACTCTCAAGATCAAGTAGGTCTTTATAAACATAATGTAAGGCTTGGGTAATGGGTAGTTGAGTAGTCATTTTAAGCTAAAACTTACCCAGACATATATATTTTCTGCATTGACAACTCCACTCCCAATAATTTACCATCAGCATAGTAGCGCTCTTAAACCTTTTTTGAAATCTGTTTAGGTGCGTATTTACTTCACTCCTCATATCACTTTTACGCACTAAGGTCTGCATTCTCAGCAAACACATAAGGCCTTTTCTTTAAGTTGAGTTATTAAGTGGTGCAATCTTCAACCCCATAAGCTTTCTACGGCCCATGTGAGCTTTTAAATCCAATAGCTCCGAACCCCGATTGGCAGCAAGGTACTAGGTGTTCAGAGACATAAGATTTACTTGCTCTGGGAAGGAAGCTCTGAGGCCTAGACTCACTCACTCCTTGACTTTTTTATTGTATTTTTGCTTCTTTTACACTTCAAGTTTTTGTTTTTTTCAACTTTACTCATTTGTAATTTGGAGTTATTTTCTATGAAAATAACTCCCCAACTACTCACCATGCGTTTCATGATTATGTTGAATCCTTATATTATGGTAGGGTTGGATTCTTTATTAGAGGATAGTGATGTATGTAAGAAGGTTATTAGCTTCTAAACTTGGTTTTTTTTATAAAGCGAAATTTGGCTCTTTAGGCTCAACATCCTTGATGCTCAGAGAATATACATATACATATTAATAGGGTTAACGAAAACTTTAATCTTTCCAAGGATGCTTTATATCATTTCTCGATTGTTGTGTTGCACAAGTTTCGCCTCAGCGATAATAGAACAAGTTCTAGAACCTATGGAGATAAAAAATAGATGGATTCTCATAAACCTTCTAACTGGAAACAACTGCTTTTCAGAGTATGATCACATTATGGTTTTAGAGGAAACAGTGACTAAATAGCCTATTAAAGAGATAACTCATTCAAAACATTCTTAGTCTATTATCTCATATGTCATCACAGGTTAATTTATGGTCCTTATTGACATCACAGCTGCTCAAACAGCTCAAGCATTCTTTCGATAAACTCTAACTAAAAATATGCAAACAAGATGTAAGTTAGGAAGCATCAAACAAAGTCATTATCGGGAAAAGCACAGGAAAATTTAATCCTCAAAGTTGTGTTTTGCAACATCATTGGGGTGTGACATGATAAACTAACAAAAATAAACACCCCGAACTTTGAGATGAACATTGTCCTAAATGTCTAGCAATGAGCAAAGCAGAAGCAATAAAGTAAAGAGTAATAAAGAGGATTGGGAAAAGTAGAACTCCCCTTTGTAGTCTTGGCCACTTTGAATAGGAAACTTGATGATTCTTCGGACATTGTAAGTGTGCCTGCATGATACTCTCTTTTACTTCAGTTTCATAAGTGGCTTTGGCATTTTTCAAACACATTAATGCACTACGGCTTTTACTTCACCTCAAATGAGTAGTTTTGGATTCTTCAAAACCTCCTTCAATATCAAAATGCTCACAAATAACAATGATCGCAAAAACCAAAAAACAAACAACCAAACACAAAATTTTCTTCCATTATTAACTCCTCTTTGATGCTTGGAATGATGGATGGAAGGTGAAAGGGTTCAACAAAATAGTTTGTGGGTTTGTGATGGGTTTTGAAGCTTGAAGATGATGAAGATAGTTGGGGGAGGAATGTGATTTAGGATTTGAGTGGATGGGAGATGAATTTGAAAGTGGTTGGAAGTTGTAAGGGTTGGAGGGAAAGAGTATGGCAGATAGAGTATAAAGAGTAGGAAGAAGAAAATGGGTTTTAAAGGGTTAAAAGCCTCTGTTTTTCGTATTTGTGGTCTTTAGTCAAATCAACAATTCTCTCGACACCCCTGTTTTTTATCCAACTTATTATACTCATATCTCCTTCATTTAGCTCGAATTTAAAGGATGTAGAACTTCAGTTGGAAAATAACAATGTAAGATAATAACATGGGCTGAGGTGAACCATTTACGGAGCCACCTCAAATCAAATCTCTGAAAAAATGGAGTATTCAAATTATCAGGTGTGATAAATTTTGACTCTTAGGTTCTCCTTGCTTTGTCTCTTGCCCATATCCACTTATTCTTATATTAAAGTCCTTCATGCTTATATATTCTCTCAAAAATTCCTCAATAGAAACCATAATGCTTTCATTCATACTTCGCACTCATCTACTTGTCTTCAATTCTCCTCAAGCATGATCATGAACCTTCCAACTTTATATTTCATTTCAATTTTGTTCTTTTCATCTCAAAACACGAAATTTGATGAACATCTCCACTCATTTTTTTTACACTTCAAAAGCATTATAATTACATCAACCACTTTCAACTTCTTGCCTTCATACTTGTAAACTAGTCACATGACAACATGTTGAGCTTCAAGCTTATCTTATTAAAACACTAACAACAAAGTTAAAACAACATGGGATTTTTAATCAAGCGGTAAAAAAAACGACGACAAATAAAATAACTAAAAATAGACAAAGAAAAAGAGAATGGATAAAATCCTTATTACTTAGCTTAGGTTGCCTCGAGAAGCTGCTCAGTTGCAGAATCTGGCTAGGCTCATTGGAAAATTTTCGTGCTTCCATTTGACCAATCATTTCATCTTGAAACACTTCTTACTTCATAATCATTATTTCCGAGGATCTTTCTTTCAAACCTTGAAGAGGGGAAAAAACTCAAAATATCCTTTAATTATGGTACAATTGGTTCAGCCACAATTTCTTCAAACAGTCCCTCTATGTGATGGCAAAGTAGCAAACGCATTTATGTAGGGGCTGATTCATCAAATGCCCACACCCAGTTCAAACAAGCTGCGGGAATTTCTGCTTTTGTGGCTCTTTCTTGCTCCATCAAAGGTAATGGTTGGTGAAGATTAAGAACTTTACTTTCCTTGCCTGAGCAGGTGAGCTCCTTTTTGATGTCAATCCATGCTTGGCAGAAGAAGAAGTGGTCTCATAATATTTGAGAATTTATGAGTCCTTATTTAATGCCCGAGTCACAAAATCGATGGGGAAAGTGAATAATAATCTTGCAAAAATATTTTCAATAGCCATTACTTGACTTTCCTCTTCAAATTTTGATTTACTCACTAATGACTCTTACATTCTCTAAAGTTGTTTGAGAGTGTCTTGTTCTCCAATTTCGACTCATTTCACCTTCTTCCACAGTTTGAGTATGGGGAATTTACGGCACATTGCTCAGGCCAAACATCAGCCATTTCAATGGGATTTTCAAAGTATTATTATTACTAGGAGGTCCTAGAAATTGATCTTGAATGCTTGGACTAAATCATCAGTGTTTGTTTTTCAATCTAGCACTAGTGTTAGCTTGGAAGGTATGTAATCTGAATTTACGCTCATGAAGACTACTCATCTTCTTGTTCTCGTCCATGTCGGTAAGAATTACGCCATAGCAAAAACAACTCTTTTTCTTTTGAAATGTGGGGGTTGAGCTCCCTTGATAAGGCAATACTCCGCTGTTCCACATAAGTGGGTCGTGCAGGTCTTTGATTCAATGATGAATAAGGAAGTTAAGCTTGGCTTCTATGGGCAATTCCATCTTCATGAATATTCCTCCATAGTACCTACAAATAAGAAAGAAAAACAAAAGAAAGAAAGTACAAAAATACTAATGGTAAATAAATAAAATAAAAAAAACTAGAAACAACTCACAGCGAAATTAAAAAAAAATTGCCTAAATTAACCGTCACCGTTCTAAAATATCTTCAGTAGAAAGTGAGCATTAAAAACATTAAGACCAAAAAGACATATACAAATTTATGACACTATTACTAAGTTATTGTCTAAATCACAGCAACGTAAAAATAATTAGATTAAAGACATATAATTTATGACACTATTGCAAAGGACTATTGTCTAATCTCTAGAAACCACTTGACCTTGAAAACTTGTAAGGAGACCAAATGATGTATATGTGAAAATATAGTAAGGAGTGAATGTGGTAAATATATTGATTTGAAGCAAAGTAATTATACTTTCAAGAAAATGAAAAGTAATTACCCGACATTTCTGGCCTTTCATGATCTTGCTTGAATTAAATGCAATTAATAAGAAAGTGAACTCTAAGTCGGATATGCATCTTACACAGTTGGAGGTTATCTCTAGTGGAATTTGATCACCCCAGATTAGGGCTTTTTCACTATTTAAGCGACCAAGTAGGATGTCGAATAAAATCAATTTAATTGAAACAAAGCGATTTAAAAACTAATTTAAAGTCTACCAAATAACCAACTACTTAATTCTAAAAAAGTATGAAGAGAGAATCACTAAAGATGGGGATAATTATTTTCAAAGCGGTTTGCATTTTCATGAAAGGTGCAACATTTACTTCAGTTGATTAGATTTGTCGAGAAGCGTGTGGTATAGCTTGGATTTCTCCATACACCATACATTTCACTAGTTAGAGATCCATATTTCCTTTTCAGGACAAATGGGTCTAAATAGCTACTTGTAAAATTTGGCACTCTTTAAGATTTGATTGTTTTTCTTTTTCAATACTTCACAGCCATTTCTTAGGACTGAAGAATTCTTGCCCCATAGACCGGAATGTCTGAAGCCTTCTCGATGTAATTGGTATCTACGTCCTTAATCTAATAAAATTTTCTATCTCCTTGATTGATCTTTGCTAACAGGGATCGATCCTTTCATCGGGTAGGAGAAACCTACGATCAACTAAATTGATACATCATCTAATTAATCCTCACACCATGAAACAAATTAGTGATCTATCAAAGTAATTTTAGAGTTCATTAGTTCAGATATAACTAGTCTAGCATACCCCTAAGTTCTAGCTCTTACTCTGTAGAATCTCCATCTCTGTGTCCTCAGAGAGCCTCCTGGAAATCGAGCAAAGATACGGCTCTTTTGTGGGTATAAGCTACTAATATTCAGGAACAATTCATTATATGAACTATACGATTATATAAATTCGGTTTTCAAACCCACAAAATAAGCGAAAAGCGCAAATCCCGAATGTTCAACAATTAATCCCCAAGTGCCCAATGTTCCATTCTTTGGATTTAAATCTCTTTAATAAAAAAAAAAAGTAAGAAAATGAAAGAAAAGTAAGAAAATAAGAAAAAACTAGTTTAGAGCTTAAAATCTACTCAAACAATAAATAAATTGAATATCTGAGTCGGCACCAAAATCTCTTCAATAGAAACAAGAAATGCGCTCTAAAGCGCTCTGAATCTAAAACAAATAAAAATCTCTGAAAAAGCTGGAAAAATGGGCGTCTGAGAGAAGCCCGCTGAGAGAACTCTCGATCTTCAGCTTGCCTCTTTTTACCTAAAAAGCAGTATATATACTCCATGGTCACTACAAGAATTGAAATAGGCTTAGAAATTAGGTCAGAAAATATCACTTTTAAATGCTGGTTTATCTGGCAATTTTAGTGCCTGCAGGGTCTGTGACCGTCAGAGTTGGTGTAACCATCAAATTCTGATCGCGACGCGTAAATCGGTCGCGACATCGGTCGATCGCGATCCAGTATGGTCGCGACATCGGTCACAATCGACATCCGTCACGGGCCGACATGGTCGTCCGCGACGCCAGTCTGGTGGCGACGCCGAATCTGGTCAGCGACATCATTTACGGGCGGTAGCCGCGTTTTCTTCTCGCGTGGGGCGTAGCAACGTTTAACTTGGATTTGGCGTGTAGTCTTTCGTTGGAAGCTCTTTGAATATGCAAATCTGTGTGAGAATTGAGCAGGTACATTAAGTATGATACAGAAAAATTCATCCTTTTCGATGTAGCATCTTTGTGAGACTCTCAGTTGATTTCTTCTTTTGGAAATATATAGCTCATTTCTTGCCAAATCCACTTGCTTTTCATCAATAATCCTACAAAGCAGTTTGAATTTTATGGGTTCATAGACTCATAGATATTAAATACAAAATAACATAAACAGGAAAATAGAACTCAAAGCCTGATGGGTTTACTATCAGGTTAAAGATCCACAGTATTCTTGACGATGTATCATGTGTCTCAGATCACTGCTGCCAATGCTCAGAAACTAAGAGTGTGATTCACTCCACATGATGTGCTTGCCTATTGCATTGCTCAGTGTCTTTTTCAAGCTGTTGCTTTAAAAAGTTGATGTGAAGAGAAAGAACTACAACCACGCCTGGCTTCATATGGATGGACGAACTTTGTTGAAGCCTGTCACTTATTTTGTGCTCTTTGGGGCCCGATATTAAGAGTAGAGCCATCATCTATTACGAGTTCCAAGATTAGACCATCAACCCGGTGGGACTAATTTGGTGGCTTTCCCGCTCTGAGATCATAAAGAACTGCGTAAGGTATTGACGAGATATGAAGTGTGGGACCTCTTGTGACTGTCAACTAGCTACCGGCGATAACAAGGGATTCTCTTGCTCTGGGGATATCTTGACAGATCCATTTATGAATTTTCCAAATAAATCTGTGCTATGTGGAGTGGATCGTCTTCCACTTTTGGCCTCACATAGGACACTCTTACATTTGTCTGACTTCTGGGCAGGTCTTTAGGACTCTAAGTACAATTAACTAATGAATGAGCGAGGTTGAGGCACTTCTGGCTGACTCCATGCCGACCTCTGTTTGTTGATGAATCAAAATGGTAAAATGCTGATGTCATTCGCCCAGGTAGGTGGATAGACAGCTCCTGCATCCATATGGTTGAGACCATCTACGAAGAAGTTTTGATAAAAGTGGGTTGTTATTTGGGCATCCTTAGCAGGATTTGCTGATGTGAATTCCATGACGAAGTCGGCCAAGACCTGCCCTTTTATTGCAGTTTTTGGCTTGTATTTGATCTCCACAGTTTGCTGACTCTAACCAGCTCACTTCATGATCTTCTGAGGTCTACGGTTTATGTAACACTTTAACCCCCGTGGTGATACAGTGAACTTCTATCGGCATGAGCACGGAAATAGGCGGAGCTTTCGGCTGCGGTTGCAAAGCGAAAATTAATTTTTCCATTTTAGGTACCTCTCTTCCCACTCCTCGACTCATTTATGATAGTAAACGGTCTTTGCCTTTAGTTAACTGTCTCTGACAGGGCATGTTTGGTTGAGAAGTCGAATACACTGACTAGAGTATGGGAGTGAGGGCTCACACTTGATAGGACTTACTAAATGGGAGGAACTTCGGGTATGTTTTCAATCTTTGAGAAAGCTTCTTCGCGCACTTGTGTCATGAAAGGCCTTCTAGGACTTGGAAGAAAAGTGACACATTTATCACTCGCCTTAGATCTGAATCGAAGCCAGCGCGATTCTTCCAGTCGAGATCATGGAGCTTCCTTTATACGATGGTGATGGCATGTAGAAACCTGACCTTTATTTTATGCTGGTTACCTCAATTCCTTCGGAGGTTGACTATGGGGCCGAGGAATTTCAAGTAGATACTCGAAGGCACACTTGGGTAGTTCAATTTCATGTGTAGTTTCTCGGGATCTGGGCATACCTCGGAGAGATGGCGATGTGGGACTCGGGTGTGGCCAGTTCCTGGCCTCTCGTATGTATACTTCCATAGTTGTGCCTATACCTTCTGGAACATCAGGTTCACCGGTATACAATAGGTAGCTCCACCGTTCTTGAGCCCGAGCGGCATCACCACGATAATAATAGGTTCCTGTATTGTGACAAGCGAGGTTTTTCTTGATGCGTTTGGTCATCTTGATCTCGTTGCCATGGCGGGAGAGGCATCCACCATGAGTTCATGGCGGTTGTGGCGTGCGATAAAGATCTATCCTCGGCAAAGGCGTCGCTGGACATGCTTTGTTGATGTCGGTGAAGTCGTCTGGTCGCCACTTGTCATTTGCTTTTGGCCAGGCCGGCGATTAGCGTCCTCAGGTCTCAGCCCTCCGATATCCGCCATAGGGTTCGAATGTATCTGTTGAGTGACCTTTTACGTGTAGGCTCACCTGCTTTCTTCGATCAGGGAGGACAGAGTGCGTTCCGTGCGCGTAAGGTGAAATGTGATCAATTCCTCATGCTTCGTGTGGTGATCTGACGTCTCGAGTTTGAGTGGGCTCTAGATATACCTCAGAATGGGAGATGATTCTGTAAATGTTGATCCGCGACTGCAGTTCCTCAATTCTCTGAGACCTGGAGCGCCCTCCGCTGCACTCGGCGCCGCGCATCACGTTATCGTGTTCTACTTTCGATGCGATGCAATTTGACCTCGATGATCTCTCGATTATTCACTCGCTGATGAGAACGATAAATAATGCGGGACATGTGAGGGATGGCTTTTATCGGCGTTGAGAGAAGTGCGCCTAATAACTTATATTATAGGCAAATGGGGCGTCTACGATAAGGAATCTACGCGTAGTAAGTAGCTTCTGGCATCGGGGATCTCGAGGTGAGTATTAGTTGTATTGAGCTGGTAATACCTTTTCCGGAGAACCCAGTAGATGAGTGTTGACGGACTGGTTCTCACTGCAGTGTCCATTTTATCGAAGGTGGCGAAGATGACCATGATTGATTTCAGTTGTAATTAAGGCCGATGACAGTCTTACGATGGCCGCATTTATGAAACTACTATGGGTAAATCATGGGGTGTTAAATCACCTCAGATCAAGTGGAAAATGTGATGGGCGTGTCGAGCAGCGGTAGTTTGGATCTTGCTTGTATTCTCTTTATGCGACTTTGAAATCTTTGCGTGATGTTTCAGCGAACTGGATTCATCACACTATGACCCTCACGAGATTACCTAGATTTCACTAGGGTTGTTGGTGTTGAAAATTTGTCGTCTATAGGGTGGTGAGTAGCTGAGCGGGGCTAGTTCTGAGCTTGATTCTGAGGCCCGATTTCGGGAGATAAAGCGTCGGAGGTAGCCGCACCGTATTAAGTACTATATTTCCCTTTTGAGTTGTATGCAGTCGTCCGTGCGGTGCCCGTAGTCCCTATGGAACTCGCAATACTTGGAATTGTCTCTTGTGGTGGGGTCTGACTTCATTTCAGGTAGATATCTGAGAAGCGCGTTTCAGTGCCGCGGAGGCTTTGTGACACCGGGTGGTAGGGGATGGCAAAATTCAGAAGGCGAATGCGTTGTCGTCTTCGGTGTGGAGACCAGAGGCGATCAGGGTTCCCACGCCTTTTTGGGGATCCATCTTTCTTTGGAGTCTTTTCCCGATCGCTTTTATGCTTTTGGGAAGCCGTCCTGCGTCGCTTATGCATCCGGCTTTTTTCTTTGTAAGGCGGAAGAGCTCTCCTTCTTGGATATGAGGTTTCCTCATTTGTTAATATACTTTTACTGCTTTTCTAGAGCACCTGGGTATGCTTGCTTGGGGGTTCTTGGAGATGGAAAACATCAAGTCTTTCGAGTGAGCCCTAATAACTGAAGCAGCTGAACACTGTGAACCACCGGAGATTTCTCGTCGGGTATATCTACTTTTAGGGATTCGGCATTGAATCTTTGGACGTAGGACCTCAGGGGCTTTCATGCGACCTGCCGATGGTCGAGTAGATGATAACCGACTCTATCCGTCTGGCCAAACCAGTAGTTGAGGCGCAATTAAATATCTCGACCGGAGAGATGATGGCGGGAAGCACTGATAAACCGAGGCCAAGGCCAGGCCTTTTAGTGTGATGGCGAAAGCCACCGCCATCTGGGATCTTGATACCCGTCGGCTCCATCGATTTTATAAATATTGAGATGATCATTGGATCCTTGACACCATCAGATGCTTCCTTGTAGCATCTGGGAATTTTGTTGGAAGGGAAGTGAGCGCCTCGGCGTGAAGGGTGATTCGGTTTGTTGTCTCAAGGTGTCCATAGTGTCGAGGGCTCGTCCTCTGACACCTCCCTTCCCTGGTGAGAGCTCTGTTGAAGGTTCGCCCGAACCTCTGCTCCATGATACTCTCACGCTCCTTCTTGGTGGCGTAAGTTCTTCGTTTAGGCATTAACTCTCAGGTGTGTTGGCAGTTAGCCCCATACAGGGAGTACTTGTAGTCCGCGTCCCCCAACTCGCTGGACTCACATACGTTTCAACACCTCAGAGATCTCAGATTGTGTTGCCCACCTAATAGGGAGGAAAATTTGTGACCCCTCCTGAGCTTGTAAGTCGCATAAGTGAGTTATCTTTTCAAGTAGATTATTCTAATTCTCACATCAGGGCGTTGGTTGATGAGGCGGCGCCTCCACCCTCAATCATCATTGGCTGCATATCAGCTTCTGTGCATCAGGAGGCACATTGTCCGTGTTACTACAGCGGGTCCTGCATCCCCTTGGAGGATTAATTGCTCTGCCCAATGTTCGGGTTGATACCATCGATAGCGGTGATGGTTTATTGTAAAGGCTATCGTTCCCTGGTGGCGTAATGATGATGCCTTTTCAGCGGAGCCCAAGAATTTGGAGCGTAGAGCGGGTGGGCCAGGACCCCCAGTGTGAAGTTGGGCCAAGTGTAAGGCTCTTGGATCGTCCCCAGTGGAATAGAGGCTCTGTGTCGCGTGATCTTCAACGTGAAGGTGGCGCTCTTCTGCAACAAAGGGAAGAAGGGTCGGCGAGGAGCTTATTGTGGCCACTCAGATCCTAAATGGGGACAACACTGAGAGGAAAGATGGGTATGAAGAGTGAATCTTAAATATATTTAATATGAGTATCACGTCACCTTCTTAGGGGTGGTCTTGTATTTATAGTGGATGTCATGCAGGTTGGGCGATGGCTGGATGAATTCAATGGTTGGGGTCTTTGTTATTGTCGATCTGTCCCGATTTGTCATGGATATAGAAAGAATAGTTTATGGATAAATCTTTATATTCCTTATTAGGGATCCGTTTGATGATGGCTTTGTTATTATTCTTTCCTTATTGATGAGATTTATAGGATAATATATTATTTACTTGTCACGAGGCTTACCCATAATGAAGCCTTGGGTAGGCGGATTGAGCCTTCATTACGGGTTGGCACCATGAGACGAATGCGTGAAGAGTGAGAGGAAGGCTTCAATGGGCAAGCCTCTCTTTTGGGGTTTAAGGGATGAAACCATAGCACTAGTTTGGGCGGGACTCTTTCTTGGACTGTGAGTGGCACGGCTTGCTTTTCATCTGCATCGTGATAATGCCAAAAAAAATTTACTGACATCTTGCATAGATTATAGATATAATAATTCAGAACAGAAGAAAGAAAAAAACAAAAAGAATGATTACGAGTTGAATAGTTAAAAAAAATGTTGGGTTTTGAAAGTGAAAGTAAGGATTAAATAGGGTCGGAATCCATTAATGGGGGTAGCAGAGTAGTCAAAGATTGGTTCCCACTGTGTCTTCATATGGTGACCTAATCAATCAACAGTCCATATGTCCATTTCCTTCTTACTGTAGCTTCACACTCTCTTCTTTTCAATCAATTTCCAGATTTCTTTTTATAATTTTCTTGTTTACAAATTCCCATTTATCCCTTAATTTACGGGCTAACAAGATTGAATATTTGAAAAACTCATTAAACATGCGAGGATATGTTTTTAGCGTTTAATTTAAAAAAAAAAAAAAAACTCTAATCTAAAAAGGGTAAAATAATTATAAAAATTAGTATTTTAGAATCCAATTAGAAAAAAGAAAAATCAAGATTCGAGGGAATAATTATTGGATTTGAGTCCAAAATTACACAACGGTCAAGATGAAAAACTTATGAGTTTATATAAAAAAAAAGATAATATCCAATTGATATAAGACTTTTTTGAGATAGAAGTTCAAAATATAAGACGAGGAAGGCTTGTTATTTTCATATTAAAATTAAGTAGGTGGCATACTAACCTAATATGTAGTCAATTAAAAGAATACCTAATATCTTTAAACTGTTATAAAGATAGATATTTATTGTTGATGGAATGGGTAAATTATAATAAATATAATTTATTATATTTTGGAATAAGAACAGTTATTAATAATAAATATAATTTATTATTTTGGAAGTTTAGAACGGTTTTGAGCGTGTGATGCTTAGCGTTTTCTCCTGATAATAGGGTTATATATATATAAACCTCTTCATGTGCGGTTATGACACTTTTTAATAGTGCAGAAAACAATTATTATCAAAATTTGATAAGAGAAAGAGCCTAGTCGAGGATTTAAGGTCTATAAACTGAAAGAAAATCTCTTATGATTGTGTGTTAACCCCGAAGCGGTATGTAATATATAATTTATTATTATTATTATTTTATTATTATCGGAGATGAAGTTTGAATTTAATGATAAAAATGTTATATATTAATTTTATTAAATCTCAACAAAAGCTTAGACTCAAAGACGACATTATTACACCAATGTAGAGGGAAGGAAAGGTCCACGAGTTTTTTCAATAATCAACACGATGAGCGTGAAAATTTGAAAAAATGAAGAATATAAGGAAATTAAGAACATGTTTGTATTAAAATAATGGATTATTTAGAATAAAGTTTTCTTTTTTTTATTTGTAAGTCTTATTAATATATAAATAATATTTATAAAAATTAAGGCTGACAGCGCTGACAGTAGCACTAATTATTTAGATCATTCATTTAATGGAGACTTTTTCAAACAAACCTATCAATATTCTTCAAAATGAAGGATTTAATTATGTTTTTTATTAAAAGTTGATTGCTGACATTCAAAAATCATAAAAAATTGAATTGTAATATAATTATTATTATAAATTATTTGAAAATAAAAATGGGTGTTAAAGTGGTTAAACAGGAGGTAGGTATAAGAAGAAAGCAGGTTGGGTGAGATGATGCAGAGGGGAGGGGGAGTGGAGTCTGTCTCTCTGAAATATCCACAGTCAAACATCTCCCACATGCATGTACTTGAGTAGGAGGTATTTTTAAATTACATCTTCCTATATTCTCAATTATTATTTTCCTTTCCTTTTTTTAATTTCAAAATTTGTTTTTCAATTTTTGTTTCTTTACCATCAAATCATCCACTCAATGATCTCTAGGGCCTCTTGAGTTGAGTTCAAATGTTTAATAGTTTGGAAAAAAATTATTAATTTATCTTATATATTTTTATTTGGAATAAATATTTTTATGTGATGTTTATATATTATTGATAAAAATCATAACATAAAGTCAGATATACATAATAAATATTTATGTTTGATGTGGATTAGAATGAGATTGAATTACATAAGTTTAAATCTTCTATTTCTCAGGTAGCTCTATATTAAATGATGGATTAATTATGATCGAGGTCTGTAGGTTAGAATCCTACTTAGGAGATTTGGTTCAAATTGAAATTAACAAATTTAGAATGAAATAATAACTAACAGTTAAAATAGAGTAAACTTGTTCATTATCCCTTATTTGTATTATAGTATATCATATCATTGTATCATTATGTTCTCGATGTTTGAGGAATTTAAGTCAGCCTATAGAATCTAGTATATAAGTTAATCCCTTTGTTCCATATTTAAGGCTATTTACAGTAATAAATTAATAATTGAGATCAATTGTAGTACTAATGTGCATCAAAGATTAAGATAAATAGATTCTCTCTAGAGAGGTCATAATTATAGTTAACAAACATATTAATAAGAGGAACGTGTTTTTCTGTGCTACTAATCTTTATCTTTTTTGTGAGTTACAGTGATTGATCATTATATTATATTAAAGTCATTTAGTTAATCAAAGAAAATGTATTACAAGAGAACCAAATTTAAGGTGAAAATATTGGGGCTGTCTTAGAGAAGTGAATTGTTTCATTGTAAAAAAACATAATTATGATGTTTTTAAACTATTATTCTTTATTAGATTTAAAATAATTTTGTGTTTTTTATTTTTCAAAAACTAAAAAGCTTATAATAATGTGTTTAATGTTTTCATAATTTTTTGATATATAGAAAATAGTTTAAAAACAAAGAGCCAGTAAAAACAAAAAATTGTAAATTATCATTTAGAAGTTGGAAAAAAAAGAATTTCATTCAAGGAAGATTAGGCTGAACACTATCTTCCAAGTGTTGAAATCCAAGAACTGATAGTCTAATGTCTAACTGTGAAGCAAAAAAAAAATAATAATAATCCATATTAAATAGGATAATTTCAAAAATTTCAAATAATGATAAAATCAGTCATATATGGAAGATTTGTATTAAATTTATTTGGTATTAGATTGGATATTAACTCAATATCAAACATTATTATAATAAAAGTATCTCAAATATAAATGATAAAATAAAATGATTTCTATATATGGGAAGTTGTGTCCCATACAAGAAGATCAATATGCCAATGCAGTTCATTTATTCTTCTCCAAACCACTTTCATGTTTGTTTATTAAATTATTAGTTATTGAAAGATATATATATTAATCATTTTGATAAATAGGAGTCTGTAGTTGATTTATAATTTATAATTGATTTTTAAATGTCAAAATTGCAAAGTATAATAGTTTAAATAGACCATTTTTTATTCTTTCTAAAGGAAGTTAATTTTCTGGTTTTGTTTCAATAAATGCGTTCTGAACTAATATTACTGGTTTGAAGACGTAGGTCATGGAGCTCCACAAATTGTCTTATAAAATTAAAATTTTGATTGGACCGTCGGTCAAAGTAGAGTTAGTTCTAAAATTTGGGTTCTTATAATATTATGATCAGTTAGTGAAATCGGATCTGGTAGTTAGATTAATCGAAACCTAGTTCTTGATCAAAAGTGTTTTTTGATGAATCTTAATGGGATTGGGGCAGGCGTCATTTGGATTTTGGCGCGTCACGTTGAACCTTCTGTAGCAGAAAGCAAAGGATCAGTGGGGATCAGTGGTTGTCTCTCCCAGATTACTAAGTGGGTTTTATCAGGGAAAGAAGATAAAAATAACTTGGGGATGAAGATTTTCTATCGCGTAAAGTACAGTCAAAGCTAAACATGGTTGACTTTGATGTTATAATGGATGATGCGCAACTTTTCTAATTGGATTATGATATCTTAAATAGTATGTTTAGTTTGATGATTCTTGTTTGAATAATATCTTCTTGTTGGAGGATGATACGACCTTCTACCAGCTGGGTAGGAGATTTTTATTTCTTTATCATAAAAACTGATTATTAAAAGGGGTGATAATTGGGGAATATCTCTTCGCTACTCAGTTAGTGGAGGCCAAGATTGCTTTACGATCTGCAGTTCAGCACAAGGAGTGTCAGTCTTTAAAGAGCCAGTGGATTATGTTTGAATTTTCATAACTGAGGATACCAATTAAGACATGATACAATGCAGGAACTAATTTTCAATCAGCGATTTGGAAGCATATCTTGGCCTAACATCCATTATTTCAAACCTATCATTTTTTCTTAAATCAAATTTACTTCAAATTTACTACATAAAAATAAAATGTATTAGTCCTTATATACAGTACTCATTTCATTTCAAAATGAGTGCTATTATTTAAAAACATATTATTTAGGTTATGTTTGATTCTAAATAAAAATTTGATTTAAAAACATTCAAAAGATAGTTTTTTCATGTTCTATTTTATTATTGAAGTATAAAGAAAATGAAATATGAACAATATTAATAGTAATTAAAATTTTATATATTCTATCAGTATTTGTTTAATTTCTGTATAACAAAAAGGATAGTTTAAAATATTTTTGTTAATTTTAATCTAACTGCCATTTATTTTTCTCAGATTCTAACAAAGCCAACACATAAGTCAAAGTCCTTTAATTCTTTAATTTTTTATTAATTAATTTTTATATTTATTTACTTTATATTGATTATAAACATATGATAACATATTTTACAATGATTTGGAATAAATCCTCATGTACCCTTCACTTAATTTATAATTTAAAGTCAAGAAAATATTAAAAGATTATATTATCATTTGGATTCTTAAATTTTCAGATAAATCATAGTAAAAACAATATAAGGAAGGTAAAAGTCAAAATCTAAAGTTTTTATTGGTACAAATTAAAAATTGAATAATAAACCCAACAAATTAACCAAGAGGGAGGTGAATTGGTTCTCATGATATTTTCAGTCAAAATAGTTACAAATTTAAGCCACAAAGCATTAAATAAAGAGAATGAATAGAAGTGACTCAGGATTATAATTGGTTTTGGCCTTTGTATACGTCAACCTCTAATCTTGTTGGGAGGTTAATTCAGTTTTGAGATTAGAGCCAGAGCTTATTCACTTTTGCAAATTTTGGCTATGGCATACCGTCCAATAAACTATGCACTTGAGTTTTTACTTTAAGTACAATGGAGACTCCTTTCTCTCTAACTCACAGATTGAACAAATACAGCTCAAAGTTATGATGAAATCAAAGATTAAAACTCTAAGATGTACAAATGAGGTAGGAATGCACCAAAAATGAGATTGAAATTAAGTACAGAAATGATGGTTTGAAGAATCTAATGCAGCCAAAGTCTCAATATAAATGATCTAACTTCAATTTATAGGAGTGAAATCTCAGGGTTTTCAACAATTTCTATACAATGAATTGATTGGTTCTAATTAATAAGCTAGTTATTTATACATTAATACCACTGGACAGCATTTATGTAAGCACCGAATCAGAAGGTTTTGCAGTACATGGCATGGGGGCTCATATGTTACTTATGAAGTCTGGTGTAATGTGCAGGGAGTTGTTAAGGATAAGAATTGTAAAATTTTCAAAAATTGTGTTTCAACTTTTGAGTTAAGAAAATTACAGGAGGGATTAGAAAGTATAATTAATGGAGTTAAATAGTAAAATAATAATAATGATTGTCAAAATAGTTTGGGAAGTGTGAAATTATACAAGATATTTGGATGAAGAAGCTAGATTTGTGAGGTCAAAGTTAAATCTGTGAAATCTTATAGTGGCCATAGAAAAGTTTAGTTAATTAGAGATAAGTGGAATATTTTTCTGAATTTTGAAACAGCAGTTATCAAATGGTGAGAGGCCCTAAAGCAGATTTTGAAAGAATTAGAAGAATGACAAAATGTTTAAAGATATTGATTCGGATGAGAATTAAGCCCAGGACAGAAAATCATGAGGTGTTTAGAGCGACGGATGAGTGAAAGGATGTGGTTCATAAAAGAAAAGAAAAGAAATTAAGCGAAAAGTGAGAATATATAAATCACAGGAAACCAGACAGCGAAAGAATAAAATTTGCAGTTTTAATTCTATTAAACATTATCCGATTTAAAAATTGATGAAATGGATTTGATTGAGCAAAAACAGAAAAGTATCTCCATGACTTGAAATTACATGGTACCAAAAAGCAGCGAGTTATGAAATTAGATGAAATTAGAAAAATCTTCAAATTATTGGTTTTCTCAGTTTCAGCGTTCTAAGTTAATTTTGGATAAAATTATAAAGTTGCCTCTCGACGAAATACAGTGGTCATGAAATCCATAGGATTAGCGGATTTAAATGAGAATAGTGAATCATTATAATAATTATAAATAATAATCTGTATGAATATTATAATATCTATCATTCAGTGAATAATTTTTAAATAAATGGCAGAATGATATTGATTAAGTTTATTTCATATTATAAATTATCCTTATGGATGAGGATTCAGCATATAGTTTGTAGATGGAGTTAGTTGATATAAATTAGTTTGAAAGCGCGTATATCTTTGTAGTTAAACGTTAAGTAGGACATTTCATAATTATATGATTATGTGGCGATTAAGACATCAAGGCGTTAATCTAAGTGTGACAAATTTGAAAAATTATTAGAAAAAGAGGTAAAATCTTCAAATGTTTACAACGAAAGTGTTTAAAATTACGAAGTTGTAAAGTCGCTGAAAATATGATTATAAACATTTTTTATCTAATTGTTATCACTCAAATGAAGGTTTGATTGATATTTAAGAAAGCGGTTTGACTCAGTTTAGTAAAGACATAGTCAGTATATTTCAGTTAGATCAGAGATATATTAGGTTATTGCGTAACAAGTTATGGGATATTATGTTCAACTATATTTACTTTAAAATTATTGAAATTAGAGTTAAGATATGATATATATTATATAATGGTGCTGCTCTGCGCGTTAAGGTATATGATTCAGTGGCTGACAATCACCATGCGATAAAGATTAATTGATTCGAGTTCATCATAGACGTTTTGGATTGGGGTTCCATTGTACTATACCGATCCGTATTCCACTTGGTTCCATATTAGCGGGGTAGTATTCCGAAGTTCCACTCACGTGCCGGAACCAAGGTTCAAGGCATTAATCACCAATTATTCAAATGACCTGATGATTGATAGCGATTCAGTATATACATGGAATATTATCTGCCCAAATCTGAGATTTTTTGACAGGTTTTCAACAACGATAGTTTTAGAATAGTTTTCATGTGAAATAGTTAGAACAAGTTCAGTAGTGAAGTTCAGTGGTTAAAATGATTTTCATATAAAACTGGTTTCTCATAGCAGTTTTACAACCATTTATCAGTTGTTTCTCTTAAGTACAGGCAGTGAACATGAACGTTTGAATATAACATTATCCTTAGGCGTTTGGCTCTGATTTTCTAATTTTCAAATAATTTACAGGTGTGGATGTTATTTAGACTTTTAGGATTCTGAGTCTAAAACATGTTGATTATATAGATAGATGTAGTAAGAAATGATAAGGTCAAATATGACATTTTATATATGTAAAATATACATTGTGAAATACTTAAAGCCATGGTTTTGAGAAAAAGCAGGTTGATAAAATAATGTTGGATTGATTCTTATCTTATATATTTTGATGAGATTAAGTGCCTTTATTATTGGTTGGACATTTAGAAAGCTTTGTTAAAAAATATATTTTTTATCACAGTGGATTTTTGTATTTGGAAATAAGACACAATCAGTGAATTTATCTTTGTAGGATTTTAGATTAAATCTAGTGTGATTTGTAGTAGAAAAGTAATTTTTTTATAACCGCGTTTTCAAAAGGTAGTTCTAGTGGTTTCTTGCCAGCTTCATGCAAATAACTTGTCAGTCAAACAGTTTAGCTGGGAGGGTTCTTGTGGGTCTTAAACAAATTTTCTGTCATTGGAAGGAGTCTACATCAAGTTACATTATCAGAAAAGCAGTTCAGGCGATGATTACTTTTATTTTTCACATTTTCACGATATTTCTCTAAAAAATTTATAATCATTTTTCCTCTTGCAGCTTCTACATTTGTTTTGCTAAAATCCATACGTACATAAATAATTATGAAATTGTCCCTTTGAATTGTCAATCTTGACGTTCACAGCATTATGTTTGGGCCAGGTAATGAGAATTGATCTGGACTTCTTTGGTATATGTGCAGGAAGAAACATCAATGAACTTTTGAGATCGGAAGATCATTTGTGAATCATTTTTTGTTAAACCAGTGAAGTCGTGGGCCGGTGTGTGCCTTAATGATGGATCAGATTATCCCAGTTATTACATCAATCTGTAAATCAGACCATGAGGAGTTTTGGAAGAGCAGAGGGCTTGTAGTCAGACAGCTCTAGTCAAGACTAAACATAGTGTGGCGACACAGAGATGGGGTGCTTATGGTTGAATCAGGTTAGATTCTAACTATTATATCAGTAAACAATGAACATGAGATTATTCTATAATTGCAGAAAAGATTGTTGTGGACCTTGAGGTTCTTCCATATGACTGGTGAAACTCTGGTTCCAGTGTTTTGGGATCTGACAAAAGCAAAATAAGCAATAAGTTTTATAAAAGTTTGGATTTTTAAAGGTAGAAAGACGGTGAGTTTTGGATTCTAACCGGGGCGGCCCGGATAATGGAAGGTCATCCGTTACTGATCGATAAGTACGATTGGTCTAGTAGAAAGAAAGTGGAAACCGATGAAACTCGAGAGGACAGGGTAGCATCTGGCGGATAAGTGAGTCACCGACCCCGAGAGGTGGTAGATCGCCGGGGACCATCTTTCGTTGCTCATGCCGGAGGGGCATCTCGATGCGGGGATGGTTGCAACCGGATCATTCATCCGGGCCGGAAGGTCGCTTTATCGGCTGTCACGGATAATGGATTAGAGACCTCGAGGTAAGATCTGATAACATCACCGGAACGCTAGCAGTCCGGTCGGGTGATGAGATTAGTTCAGGCGGAAGATGTCTGGTGCGGTGAGTTCTTGGTGAGGTCTGGGAGGCGGAGAGGCAATACCTCAGTTGACGAATCTGAGGTGGTATTGGTACTCAAGACTCAGGATTGTTTTGGTCTGCAGGAGGCGAGTCACATCATGGACAGTGATTCACTGGTATGATTTCGATTTATGATCATGAGTACCATGCATTGGTGGATAAGAATACACTCATTCGTTTATTTGATGCCATTCTTTGAGGCTTTGGAATGGAGATTAAGGCTAGATACAGATTTGCATGAAGTGATTATTTATTGAGTTACTATGATGTCAGAAGGATGGTTCTAGAATCATGGGATTGGTGATCCGAGAAGAATAAAGTTTTCCAGTGAGACTTGATAGTATTAGATATCCGTGATTTGATATAGTCTTGGGTATGGGTAGGTTATCCAAACATAGAGCCACCTTAGATTGCTATAAGAAAGAAGTTAGATTGGTCCGTCTAGAGGAACCAGGCGTGATATTTAGAATCGAAGAGATCGCTCCTAGTCTCATTAATGCCATGACAGCCTCGAAAATGCTTCGGAAAGGTTGCTAAGGTTATTTGTCATTTGTGGTGGATAGGAGACAAAGGGGACCACGATGGAAGACATCCCCATAGTCAAGGTTTCGGATGTCTTTCGGATGATATTTGGGTTTACCGGATAGAGCAATCGAGTTTGTTATTAGATTGATTCCGGGGCAGGCAGTATCATTCTCCATCTGAGAATCGTATGTGAAGTTGAAAGAATGAAGGGTACAATTGGAGATTGCTAAACAGGGTTTCATCCAACCTAGTACCACTCATCATTAGGGAGCTCCATTTTCTCTTCATATAAGAAAGATGACTTTCTGAGTTTGTGTATATAAACCCATAAACAGGCTGAATCGAGAACATCATGGCAGTATCACTTCCTAATAGATGAGCTATTTGACGATTGCATGGATCTCAGGGTGCTGTTAAAGATTGACAAAAATTCGAGGCTACCATCGATTGAGAATTAGGAGAATGATGTTTCTAAGGCGCGCTAGGACAAGATATGGTCACCTACGAGTTCCTAGTGATGCCATTGGTTGACTAATGCCGCATTTGTGTTCATGGATTTGATGAAGGCGGGGTATTGATACGTATTTAGATAAGTTTGTGATCGTATTCATTGATGACATTCCTAGTATACTCGGGCAATCTAGGAGGAACATGCGAGGGCATCTCGGGACGATGCAGATTCTTAGAAGCGTCGGTTATCTGTTAAATTTAGTAAGTGCGATTTGGTTGAACAAAGTAGCTTTCTTGGGTCATGTCATTTCGAAGGTATTAGTGTGGATCCTCAAAAGATCGAGCTATAGTGGTGGAGTCGCCCACGAATGTTTAAAGTCCGCGGTTTCTTGGATTAGCGAGTTATTATAGGAAATTTGTTGAGAATTTTGAAGATAACCCCATTGACCAATCTATTGAAAAGGATCGAAATTGAGTGATTAGATACTGCCGGCATAGTTTTGAGGCCAGGCGAAGTGTAGCTCAGTGTTAGCAGCCACC
Source organism: Tetrastigma voinierianum (assembly GCA_016808115.1). Classification (NCBI taxonomy): domain Eukaryota; kingdom Viridiplantae; phylum Streptophyta; class Magnoliopsida; order Vitales; family Vitaceae; genus Tetrastigma; species Tetrastigma voinierianum. The sequence continues at coordinate 109,446 of JAEQBH010008537.1, forward strand.
GTCATGAAAGAGCGGTTATATGATATATAGTGATGCTTCGGACAAAGAGGGTTAGGATGTGTTTTGATGCGAATGGGTAGAGATTATTAAGTTGAGGCGAGGAGATTGAGGGTGGTAGAAACCGGAGTTTCATATCGAGACGATGGAGTAATAGTTAAGAAATTCGAATGTGTGTACACGAATAGATGAACTAAAAATCCATGGAAGGCTCACTCTTCAGCATATGCCATGCACCACTGGTAGCACGAGATGTATCATACTCACGAGGGAGCATTGGTGGAAGGGCGTAGAAAAAATGTGATTTCGTATCCAGGATACTGGCACAGCCGACGGGCAAGATTACAGAAGCGCAGGCGCGTGAAGAATACGAAGCCCCTTCAGGTTCTTTTTGTGAGTGGGATAAGATTACTATGGATTTTGTTCAGGGCTTTGAACTCGAAAACGACCACGATGCCATATAGATTTGATGGTGGATAGATCATGAAATCAGGCATTTTCTCCGGTTAGTAATGATGGCATTAGGACAAGTTGGCCCCGATTATATGTGGAGGAGATAGTTAGATTACATGGTATTCTTGCCTGTCGATGATCTGGGGCCAGGACCCAGTTCACATCCGGATTTTGGTCTAGTTTAGAATACCGGCGGGACTGGAGTGCACTTTAGCCACAGCACCATCCTCGAACTGTGAGGCCGGTCGAGGAAAGCCCCAGGCCATTTGAAGGATATTCTTAGAACATCACGTGATGAGTTTAAGAAGTTGGGATACACATTTATCTTGATGGAGGTTCGCCTCTGACAACGATTATCAATCCGGCATAGGCATGGCTCCATTTTGAAGCATTGTAAGTAGGAAGTGTATTGCTCCAGGTATCTTTGGGATGAAGTAGGAGAGGAGACTAATAGTCTGGAAGTTGAAGTGCGAGTTACCTTAGATAAGATCTAGATTTGTCAGAGACAGGACTCCGAATGCTTGAGGACGGAGTGAGAGAAAAGTTATGCGGACAAGCAGTAAGATCTGATTTAAGGTGCGAGTGGATCTTCTCAAAGTTTCCTTGAAGGTGTCCTCGGATTTGGAAGACATGGGCTGAGCCAGATACATGGGACATGGGGTCAGTGCAGGTGGACTAGTACATATAGATTCAGACCTTCCTCCGAGTTGTCTAAAGTTCATAATGTGTTTCATGTATCCATGCTCGCAAGTACATTCAGGATCCTCCCATGTACTGAGAGATCGGCCCGGTGTAGTTAAAAGGAGAATGACTTATGAGAAACACGTGCAGTTTTAGATGCCAAGGAACAAGTGTTGAGGTAAAGTAATTCCTTTGGTTAAAGTCCTCGCCAGGAGGAATCAGCGAGAAGGAGCGGCTACTTGGGGTCGGAGGCTCGGATGCGCGAGTGGAGTGCCCTCAATTATTTTCCTGACAGGGTGTTTTTCGCACTAACGAATTTGGTTTGTTCGTTCGAGGAATGGAAATCATTACAAGGAAAGGAGGATTTGTAACACAAATCAGAAAGATTCATGATCATCATCATGTAAAGGAGAAATATAAATATGTAAATGTAATTAATAATATTTTGGGAGTTGTTGACTTAAGGATAAAATTGAGTTCAAAGAATTGACACTTTTGTAATTAAGGAAAGTGGAAATTTGAAAGTATAATTAATGGAAGTTTTAAATGGTAAAATAATAATAATAAATTCTTGAAATAATAGTTGAGTACCAAGAAAATTCTACAGATCTCGGATGGCTAAACGAGATTTGATAGTTAAGTTCGTATCGCGAAATCTAGTGACCTGAAGCGTTTAGTTTGAATTCGGGGATAGTCGGAATATTTTAAATTCACAGACAGAGTGTAGAGTAAAGCACAGCAGGTTTTGAAAAATTCAGAAAAATCATTAAATATTTAAGAATATTCAATTAAGATAAAGGAAATTGAAAGCAGGGACAAAATAAATTGTTTGAATTTGGGAAGCGGATCGAAGTGAAAGAAAAAGGGACATGTGGGCCCCACTAAAAAAAAAAAAAAAAAAGAAGTCAAAAACGAAAAGTGAGGAATGCTCTTAGATCAGGAAGACAGACGGCAGAGAAGAATAAAATTTTAGTTTTATTCTATTAAGCTTCTTTATCAGATTCTGGAAATACGATGCGTGGATTCGTCAGGCGAAAGACGAAAAGTGCTCTGTGGCGAGGGCTATGCGTGATTTTTAAAACCTGAAGGATTTCCGCAGGAAATTGGGTAAAATTGAAAAATCCTAGAATTTTAGTTTCTTAGATTTCTGATGTTAACATTGAATTTTTAGGACGAAATTAAGTTACTCACGCCTTGAGAGCTCTGGCGTGAGTCACGAAATCACGGATTTAAATGCGGATTTCCGATGAAATAGTGAATCACGATATCATCATTATAAAATAGTAAATACATATGAATACGTATAAATACGTATGAATAGTGCATAGTGCATAGTGCATAGTAAATAGCGAATAGTATTTGGTCAATTTCACATCATATTATCGATGTCCTTATCGAATGAGACTAGCACGTAAAGTTTTGTTAGAATGGAAGTTCGTTCGATGTAATTAAGCACAAAAGCGCATGTATGTTTTATGGTTCAAAGCGTTGGGCGAGGCGTTTACCGTAATTGTATGAATTGTGTAGGCGATTGGAGCATCAAGGCTGATAATGTAGAGTGCTTAGCCAATTTGATAGAAATTAATAGTAGAGAAAAAGTTGGTATCAAAAGTAATTTAAAAATAGTGTTTGAAGTGAGGTTTGTAAGTCTTTGAAAATATAGATTTATAAACATTTTTACCTCTATTCTGCTGTTGAAAAGTTTGAGTTTAGAGTATTTAAAGAAAGCAGTTTAGTGGTTTGGCAAAACACAAGATGGCACGACTGAGTTCTAGAATTCGAATGTATTTTGGATTGGTGCGTATGTAGGAGTTATGGGATATATATTGTATATTGCACAGTCAGAGGCGATTGGGGTTAGATCTGTAGTATATATTTATATAAGTGAATCGCCCCTCTGCACATTCGGTATATAGTTAAAGCGCGACTTAATGCATGCGATGAAAGTGTTGATTTAAAGAGGTTTCATCATCGAGCATTTTGGTTTCCCGAGGTTAATTTATCTTCATATAGATCGCCAGTGTTCAGTACCATATTAAGCCAGGAGTAGTGTTCAGGGTTCGCTCTGATCTCTTGGGGATTCAGGATTCGAATACAGCATTAAGAATATTTAAAAATAGACCATAACATGGTTGAGCCGCCAGATTTGATACTGCTTCGAGATAACCCGCCGCTAAACAATTTTAATGGCCAAGCCGTTTTGAAACGATTTTAAGCCGGTAAATAGTTCCAGGAAGCGATTTTCAGCGGCGAGAAATAGTTTTGAAGCGGTTTGGCGGCGAACGATTTCCGAAACGATTTTGAAATGGTTTTTCGCAAAGCTTCGGTTTTCTCATAGCGAGTTTTACAACCATTTATGTCTGATTTTCATGTTAGGAGAATGCAACCAGAGGCAACAATATTTACAACTTATAGTGCTCGCTAGGCACTGTTTGGCTCCGCGGTTTTCTGTTTTTTAAAATAATTTTTTAGGTCTGCGAGTGTTGGAAGCTAAAGACTTTCAGATTCTGATCTAGGCAGCGTGTTGTATTATATATAAGATAACGTGTAAAGTAAAAGTAGTAAAAGTTAAAATATGACATTTTGTATATGTAAATATCTGTTGTAAAATATGCATGCATGGTTTTGAGAAAAACAGGTTGCGATAAAATAATGTTGGATTGATTCTTATCTTATATTTTGATGAGGACTAGAGGTCCGCTTTATTGTTGTAGTTTGGACATTTGGAAAACATTGGGAGTGTAATTTTTTTTTATACAGGTGATTTTGTATTTTGGAAGCTGACCACTTAGATGCGTCGTTATCGCTGTAGGATTTTAGATTAAATCTAAGGTGTGATTTTGATGGTAATTTTTTATAACCCGTTTTCGAGGCGGTTCCGGTTTAGCGGCTTGGCCATGGTAACGTCGGTCGGCGAGCTTGGTGGGAGGTTCTTCGTGGGTTACCGGTGATTTCTGTCATTGTTAGAGAGTGCCGTCGGGTTTACTCGTCCCGGTTGACCAATCGATTAACCGTTTGCTCTACAAGTTCATAAAAATGAAAAACATACATTTTTGGACCCAAACAGTATACATTAACACTCCTAACCGATTGACCTCTTGGACCAATCAGTCAATCAATTGACCAATTGGATGACCTAGATAACTCAACCAATTGTTTGTTAGAAAAAGTTGTTTTGAATTCGTTTCAACTCTTTTTCGCTCCAAATTAGTTTCTAACTTTTAATAACTCTTTTAAGCACATTTTAAACTCTAAATAACTACTACTTGATGATTAAACACGGGTTTTAAAATATTTAATCAATGATTTAAGAAGTCAAATGAGTTAAATGCAATGCCTGCAAATAATACTCGAAAAGGCCTTGGAAATGGTCTTTAGGTTCATTTTCGCATTCCAAAATTATTTTCAAACCTTAGAAAACACTTTTGAATACATTTTAGGTTTATTACATAAAGTTTGATGCTCATGCTTGAGTTTTTCAAAGATATTATCTAATTATAAAAGTAAAGTTATAAAAAATAAGCATGTAAAATGGCCATATACTAAGTACGATGCATTCATCTTCATAGATTCTTAAGCTTACAGAATCTTCACTTGATGTTTGAGCTTGGAGTCTTGGTTACTTGTCATTTTGGATTTGAAATCTTAATCCTTTGATTTGAGTGAACTTAATTTCCAGTGCGAGTCGATACACATCATTATCAATCGCCAAAACGGGAATATCTTTGTTTTGATCATGATCAGATTTCAACCTATGACTTAACTCAATTTTAACCATTAGTAACCAATAACCTTGGTTTGTTAACATCAAAACCTCAATTAAAGGTACCCTTGGGCTAACAAGATATAAATGCGAGATTATTTTGTAAAATCAAGTGTATTTATTAATCCCCAAAACAATTGATTAATAATCAAAGGATATAATAAATACATTATAAAATACAAAACATGGTGTTAAGCATATCAATTCGTAGTGTTTAGAAAAGCATGCGACATGGATAAGATTGGCCATTTATATTAGTTTCCCAAATCTACAGAGGTGAGATCAAAAGAAAGCTAGGGTTGAAAATAGTTTTTTCCTTCTCCCCCGAGTCAATGCCATGATATATAAAATTCTAGATACATGTACTTTATATATATAAAGAACCCATAGAAAAATGATCAGTTTGGTCAAATGGGGTTACCAAAGCAAAATTAGAAGATAAAACTATGGGTCCATGGCAGTTAATGTGCTTGTCCCATGTACAATTATGCAATTAAAATTGTAATATGATTATGCTTAGTCCATAATTAATAAATTAATCTAACATTCTCCCACTTTGATGACATAATCATAACTAAAATATTTTCTCAATAGATTTACATAGCCATAATCAATCATATACAATTAACTTTTTAGAGGATATAAATGTTTATAATAATTTATAATCAGAAATTATAATTTATAACTCAAATGCTTCAATAAAGATACTTACATAGTCATAACCAATGTATACAATTAATACCAACATTAGGATGCATAAATCGTACATAATAAGGAGCTACTAATCTATAAGCATTTCAATGACAAGAGTATTGATTATATAAAAAGAAAAAACATAATTTTGTCATTCATCTAGTCAAAATGACACAAAATAGTAAGATAATGACAAACATCAAAATATGCATGTAATAACTAAAAACATGAGCTTTCCTTAAAAAAATACATGAAAGACAAAACTCCCACTAAAACAAATATTCCATGCTCCTAACCATTCCATGCGGTGGCGTATTCTGTAAAAAATAAAATATTTGAATTGTGATGCAACACATCAATTAAGTAATGAAGGCGTGTCTTCAATATTGAAATGAGGGGCTGCAGCTCTCTTACCACGAAAAGAACTTCATCAATGTGCTTGGGCGAGAAGTGCTCCTAGTGTTCCTGAATAAAGAATCTATTTGCGGAATTATCTGAACAATTTCAACGGTCTATGAAATTAGTGAAACGACTCAGCGAAATGAAGTTATGACCATATTGCGTGACAAGTAACCTCATAACTTTCCTGCCACTCACTCCATAAGTGAAGAGGGTTGTAAAGTGTTTTTGCGAAGCGACCTGCAAGCAACTGTTAAACCATCTTAAAGATATAACCGAGGAAGTGACTTTGTATCATCCCAGCGACTACGTAATCGGAATCACTAAACAAATTACGAATGTCAGGTGCCAGAATATGTCAACATGAGATCCTTGGTACCACAGAAGATACCTCAGAAACTTTCTTAAGCTAGCTTTCCGATTGGCTTTGACTAGGATCACTCAAGTACACATAAACTCTGTGAAGATAGCAAAAGCAATATATCAGGCGTCTTTATACTTGAGGAATATGTCGCGCCTATAAGCGAAGAATAAAGAGGTTGCTTTCATTTTATCTCTCTCGGCTTATCATTAAAGAGGGACACATTGGCCTTTAAAAAATCTACCACCCTTTGCAATTGGTGCCTTACTAGAAGAATATGATTGCATATTGAACCTTTTCAGAATGCATTCAATATAATATGCCCATTTGAGAAAATCTCATAAATGCCACTACGATGCTCGCGAAATATCTGTATGCCCCGAGCCTTAAGATGCTTCCCCAGATCCTTCATCAAAATGGCTAAATGATAATTGTTTTTGTCTCGATCGATAGAGTCGTATCTGTTATCACGAGCAAAATATCTATGCCTATAAACAAAGATTATGTAATTTACCTCCGCCCAGCCCTTCATATATAATAAATGATCGCGATGTTCTCCTTAAAACCATTGACGGTGACAACTTCATCAAGCTTGAGATACCATTGCCTAGAAGCATTTAAATATAAATGCAGATTTATGGAGTTTTACAAACCATATGGTCCCTTACAATTTCCTTAAAACCAATAGGTAGAGACATAGCAAACATCCTCAGCTAGGGAATGCCAGAATTTCAAGAGAAGTCGTCCTCACATCCATCGATACCTTTAAATCAAAATAAGCAACTATAGCCATAATAATGCTTAAAGAGTCTTTGATGAACCGCAGGGAAAAGTTTCCCATAAAATCAATACTTTCCATTAGTATAACCTTTATGCTAATCTTGCTTTATATCTCTCTACTTGTCCATGACATGCCTTGATCTGAATACCATACCACCCGATAGGTATATGGTGTTTGGCAAACCTACCAATCACATTTTCATTTGAGACAGCGGAGTATCTCATCGCTCATAGCATTGATCCAGAAGTTAGATTGAGGACTAACAATGACTTCTTTGTAGGTAGTCAGATATGATACATCACTCACATCATACTCATGCTCCTACAAGTAGACAAAATAGTCATCTGAAATTGTGGGCCTATGCGCCCTCTTTGACCTCCTCAAGGGTATATCCATGGCTACATCTAAGGCTACTAGATCTACATGTAGAGCTCTTGGGATCCTATCATAGTGGTTACGTGTGGTAGTGGCTATTGGATGTTGAGAACCGACAATAAGGCTAGAGATTGGGCGGAAACTATCATATAGGAATAAAATAGGTGTTCCTTGAACACAATTTCTCTTGGCCCTTGGCTTGTACCAGTATCATCCTCAAAATAAATAGCTCGATTTGACTCAATCACTCTAGTGGTTTGCGACAAGCAATAAAACCTGAAACCTCTTAATTCCACACAATACCAATAAAGTACCCACTAATGGTTTTTAAATCAAGTTTCTTGGATTGCAGGTTGTACGGTCTCACTTCCACCTTGCAGCCCCAAACATGGAAGTGATGAAGACTAGGCTTCTTCTATGACCATAGCTCATATGGAGTCTTAGGAACATACTTACTAGGCACTTGATTCAAAATATAAGCTACAGTTTTCAAAGCTTCACCCCACAAGAACTCAGGTAGTGAGGAATTAACAAGCATATATTGCACCATATCAAGAAGCATGCGATTTCTCCTCCCCTTAATCCATTTTATTGAATTGCAGGACATTGTATGCGAGCATCGATGCCACATTCATGAAGAATTTGTAAAGTAGTGCAGGAGTTCGTCTGCCTCATCATATTTACCCGCAAATACTTACCACCTCCTTGGGCTGAACTACTTTGATCATCTTCCCTTGTTGAGCTCAGCACTTTAGATTTGAAAGATTTGAAAGCCTCGAAGATTAAGACTTCTCTGAAATGAGCTCGACAAAACCTGCAGGGAATAATCAATGAGCGTGATGAAATATTTGTAGCCACCCATATATGAAAGTGAATGACCCGCGAATATGCTGTATGAATAACCCAAATAAACTTAGTACATTTATCAATCTTAACATTCATAACATGGCGATTGATTTACGATGTAGTCTACCTGAATATAAATATGATAAATCAAGATTTGAAAGAAACTCATATTTAATTAACCTCTCCATTCTCTGTCTAGAAATATGACCCACGGCAGCTTGTGCCCGAAAATGAAGACTTTAATTCCGATCTGAATGCTTAGAGCTGCCACCGGTATTAACAATAAAGTGTGAAATAAGAGCGAAACGGACAACTCTAATCACCTTAAAGACTCCTAAAGTACTCCGGTGCGATCAATGGTAAATCTCGGTACAATTTAACTTTACAGGTTCTAAAACAAAATCTATATCCAAGTACATCCAAAATAGGTATTGATATCCGAATTTTCTCTTATTGATTAAGTATATGCGCCATCCTACAATAATTCAAAACATTTCATATACGAGATGTAATCAACAACTCCCGGAAAATCGCTTGAACTTTTGTACCATCTCATGTACACATACTATTCAAAGCTAGTTGGACTTCTTTGCTTAACATAAGCTTATAGAATTGCAGCGTGGTCAGTAACACCCCATCTAACCACCAAGTATCCAGATGACATCAATGATATTACAAGTTCAAAGAAACAAAATATTAAATCAAATGAATTATCAGATAAGCTGTTTTTTATTATTGTAATTAGTCAGTTGGAGTTTGATGTGGCGAGGAGCTCACGATAGAAGAATAAACAGAGAGAGCAATGTAAAATATACATGTAAAACAAAGACACATCTAAAATTGCTTCATTCTTCGGTTGCAAATGACCCACAAAGTGATCATCAAATGCTAAAGTTTATA